>CADEHL010001122.1:0-95070 GCA_902827135.1 Harpagifer antarcticus | reverse complement strand
AGTGCACTTACAACTACAATAAGCATGTTAATGTTAATCTAACAGCTCCGGGGATTCACTAACACATCCGGTCTCGGCTAAAATCTACTCGTGTCACTCGGTTATTTTCAGAAAACACGTGATGGCCTGCTGATGACGACATTTCCGCATGGTTTTCAAAGTAAGAGCATGATGGTTTGTTTAATGCGCTGTTTTTTTTATGAACAGTGGAACGTTAGATGCATTCTTTATCACACACACACACACACACACACACACACACACACACATGTATACATCACTTCAGGGGACATTACATTGATTTACATGCATTTCCTGGAAACTTATCCTAACCTTAACCATAACCAACAAATGCCTAACCCTAACCCTTAACCTTACCCTAACCAAGTCTTCACCCTAAAATGAATGATTCCCCTTATGGGGACCTCCATTTTGTCCCCATAAGTGAGGCGAGTTCCCGCACGTGACTGTGTAGACAGATTCAGGTCCCCACAAGTATAGTAATGCTAGGCCCACACACACACACTCGCTCTCTCTCTCTTCTTATGTCCTGTAGTAGATGACTTACAAACACAAACAGGGCCACCGGGGGAAGAAGAAACAGGGAGCCATAATTTCTGTGTGTGTGTGTGAGTGAGAGAGGATAGAGGGATTAGAGGACAAACACACTCTGCATGGCCTCCTTACCGGCTGTAACCGCGTCCTTGACCTACACATAGAGTGTTATATGTGCTACTGAGAGAGAACAGAGGATGAAGCCCACGTCTGCCAGAAAGCAAAAAACGACTCCCACACACACACTGCTGTATGGTTTTAAATTATTAGGATTCAATAACCCAGTTGTTTCACATTTATTGAGAAGATATACTAGCTTTTAGTGATTTTAGTGGCCCTGTACTTTAATTAGAAGTGTAAGCTGCTTTAGTTTGTGATGAGGTACACAATCACCTTTGATATTCATCTACAAAACCCTGATTTCTATATTTGATGATGCATTAACATAAACAAAAGTCCACTGTGAATATAGATTTCATGTCAAACCCATTGTGATGAAAACCGTCTAATGGAATCAAGCAGGAAATGAAAATGTTGTCGTAAATACTAGCACTCAATCTCATAAAATATCTTAAAGGTCCCATGGCATGGCCATTTCTACTGATCATATTTCCATTGTTGAGGTCTACTAGAATAGATTTAAATTGTGCAATTTTCCAAAATCACATTGGTTTCTCATACAGCATCTCTGTATATTATGAGTATTCACCAGGTATTCACTCTCTGTCTTAAACGGCTTGTTGGAGGACATTGCAAGGCTCGTTGCTGCTCGCCACTGCTGCGAGGAGCGGACAGGTTTCCGGGTCGGCGATACAGCGAAACACAGCGTAACTCATTCTGAGCACACACAAACACTCACAGCCGAAGTAAAAAACAATAAGTGTGGCTGATATTGAGTAAGAAAAAGGTTTATAAACGCTGTGAGAATGGGTCTGCGGAGAGCATTTCTCTGCGATCCCAACTCGTCTATTACCGGCGTTCAGGGAGCTCTATGCAAGTCAATGGGGACTCCCTGTTACTTAGCCAAGGGATCCTGGTGTTGTTGATTTGGGTATTCACACGTCACAGAACCTTTAACAGCAGCACTCCATATAACCAACAATACATTTCTTATAGATTCAAAAATCACCCTTTTCCATACTTGGTCCTATTGCTTGGTCAGTGTGTGGTGTGTGTGTGTGTGGGTGTGTGTGTGGTGTGTGTGTGTGTGTGTGTGTGGCAGCTCAAACGACGCACACCACAGATCGTTGGCCTATCACATGCCGGCAAGGAGAGCTTCTAAGAAAACATGCACACTCACATACAGAGAGCAGACAACAATCAACGGTGCAGACATCTTTTCCTGTCTCGCTCAACACGTTCTAAAAGTTTTCACACCTATGTTGGTTTAACACCGACAATTTGCACTGCTTGGATTCCTCATTTTAACAACTTGGTTTAATTTGACTCTACTTCTGTTCTATTTATCACTTTCTTTTTATCCAGGCTCTCTTCTCCCCTCTTTCTCTTATATCCCTGTCTCCTTCTAATGTCATTGTGCCTTAAAGGTCCCCTATTATACTCTTTCATCAATACATTATAGTTCTCAGTTATATACAAAACATGTCTCTGCGTGTTTGGCTCGAAATACCAAACAGATCACCCATTGTAGCGTCCCATAATCTCCTCTGTTTCAGCCCTGTTTCAAAAGTGCTGATTCTGTGTCTGTTGCTTTAGATGAAAATAATGAGCCACTCCCCACGCCCTTCTGAGAGATATTTGGTCAAAATTAAGTATGCTCCGATCGCCAATCATGGGGCCGATGGCCGGAATCAGTATCGGCCGATACCGATCGCCGATCCGATCGAGTGGGGGGGCTATGGGGATCTTCCATTTAAAGTGATGTTCAAAACTCAGTTAATGGGGCTCATTCACTGGGCTTCCACAAACAACAACCAACATAACTAGAGAATGCAATTCCTGAAGAAATTGCTAGTGGGAATGCTTTATGCTGAAAAGCTGACGCTAAACTGCTATGCTGAAATGTAATGTGCAAGAAGAAAGTGAAGAATTTAGATTGAAATGATACATGAACACTGGGGGCTTGAATGTGTGATAAGAGAAGAAAATAAAGTAAAAAGGCTTGGAAAAGCAGCAGAATATTTGAACTGCAAACATTTGAACTAACTCGATGGCGAATGATCTGTCGCCATGCCAACGGCATTTGATGACATCCCATAATACGCTTAGATGCGTTGATGGCTGCATCGTTACCAAACCTGTGAAGTTTTGGGCCGTTTGGAGCATTTTCACTGAAGTTATGAGAAAACTATGTTTCATGGTGAGCATTGTGTTGGCATTTGAAGAAATCTCAAAACTGTCCCGTAGATGTCTTTACGGCTGGACTGTTAGCACACGTGAAGTTTGAGCACTTTTTGAACATTTTCATAGGGGTTATAGTGACATCGTCTTTTATGGCGAGGGATACGTTTCCATGGAAACGGCATATGATGACACCCCATAATTGACGTAGAGCTGTTGAGGGCTGGACCGTTAACCATTATCTGAAGTCTGGTGCTGTTTTGACCCTTTTCATAGGCGTTACGACAACATCGTGTTTTATGGCGAGAGATGCGTTTCCATGGAAACGGCCTATGGTGAGATGTCAGATTTGACGTAGAGCTGTTGAGGCATGGACCGGTGATATACAAGCGAAGTTTGGGGGACGATCGGACCGTGTCCATTGGAGTTACAGCGACATCATGTTTTATGGCGAGGGATGCGTTTCCATGGAAACGGCATATGATGACACCCCATAATTGATGTAGAGCTGTTGAGGGCAGGACCATTAACCATTATCTGAAATCTGCTGCTCTGAGCATGTCAGTTGGAGTTACGACATCATCGTGTTCCATGACACAGGTGTTTATATTTAAGCTAACTACGTGTCCAGAGATCAAAGGTTTCCATGGTGCAGTAATCAGTGAGAGGAGAGCACTTGCATTGTTCTGAATGAGAGATAAACCTCTTACATGTGAACGTTTAGTTGAAGAACCGTAACAGATATCGGTGACATTTCAAAGCGTGAAGCATGTCAAGGAACTTGAGCATCTGAAGTGTACTTTTTGTGTACTTTCGGGTTAATAATGTGGCCTTTTTGGCAGATTAACTAAAGATGAGGCTGAACTTACAATGGGGTTTAAATGGAGACATGTTGAAAGTGTTTGTCACTTCATGCCCTCAAGAGGCATTTGGCATTAATTAACTTGGTTGGTTATTGGCTAACAGTTAAACAACCCAAAAAAACATTATGACATCACTAAGTGGCCAAAATCTGATCAGCTCATTTTCAGAAAGGTTTTTATTAGGGCTGTCAAGTTAACGCCACTAATTATTTTAACGCGATTAACGTTTGTGTATTTTTTGTCCTCGGCCGCCCTGTAGTTTCAGTGCGCATCGAGTTTAAAATACCATCTACAAGCTGATGCTGACAGCCCCGCTCCTGCCGCCCGCTTGTGGCAGACCACACTTCCACGCTCACCGGCAGGCCCTGACTGGCCATCGGGAGGACCGGGAGGGTGTGTCTATGTGTGGCGCGAGAGAGAGACCTTACATGTATTGTTAGCATCTGGTGCTAGCTAGCTGCACTAACGGATATAAGGAGCTGTTTAAATGAAAACAGAGGAGTGACATTTTTAATGTTCGACATTTTTAATGTTCAGAGGTTGTTGTGTTTAATATTCATGAGAATATTTGTCATTGTTCAAATGATAATAACCATTTGCATAAAGCATATTTGTCCACTCATATGTTGATAAGAGTATTAAAAACTTGAAAAATATTCCTCTCAGGTACATTTAGAACAGATACAAAATGTGCGATTAATTTACAAATAATCGCGATTAACTATGGACAATCATGCGATTAATCGCGATTAAATATTTTAATCGACTGACAGCCCTAGTTTTTATATAAATGGATCAGGACAAAAAGAGAGAATCAAAGTGGATTTTGCATAAAAGGTGACCTTTAAAAACTCAATTTCAGGCAAAAAGTTGTGGAGATGTGGATCTTTGTACGACAGAAAGTAGGGAGTTCCTAAAAGTAAATTCCTTATACGGTTTCAGGTTGTCCATTTTGATATTTCATAGGGAAGCAGGATGATTTGATATGAGGAAAGGATAGAACCAGTGGGCTGAGGGAAGCAGGTGGCTCGCCCTGAGACAGGACCGATTTTGCTGTCACCCGGTGTGACCACTCCTCCCTCCCTCATCCACACCCACCCATCTCTGCTTGGCTCTGGCCCTGAAGCCACAGGGGTCAGATTGGAGGTTATGTTCCCCACTGAGCCGGCAGTCACTTCTCTCTTATCAACAGAGCCCTAAAGACATTAGGTCAAAACATCCTTTAAGAATATTCCTTTGTTTGCTTGGAGTTTGCCATTATTTGAGCTTTGTTCATCAGCAGGGTTGTGTTACAGTGGTGTGATTGTGGTCAATTCTAGCTTAGATAAAACAATCTTAAACTGTTTTTATAGCTGGGGGTTGGCAAGGCTAACATATTTCTGTTATCATCTATTTTTGACATTTCACTGTATCTTTGTGACAGTTTAGCTTTAGAATAATGTGAAAACTTCACTTTACTGCAACTCCGCAACTGTGAGGATATGTGAGACCGGCAGAGAAGCTCTCAGACATAAAAGCTATATAATGACTTCTCGTAGTCATTTACACTGTTAGGCGCCAGTGAAAGTACAATGCACATCAACAGGCCGGATGTGGACATGTCTTCTTCTACTTGGACTACACACAATTTTCTTTCTTACCAAAATGTATAATCAAAAGAAGCTTCCCATTTCTGGACATAAACTAAATAGTTTATCCAGTGTAGAATTGGTTATGCAAAAACCTCAGTTTAATATATAACAATTAATATTACCTTTGTCAAACATATAAGGTAAGAAATAATGATGTTATGGAAACTGTGCGTTTGAAAAGCGATATTCACCTGTAACTAAAATAAAGCTGCTAGATCTGTTTAAATTAATCCAGAGATAATTGACCTTACCAAGTTAAACTGGTCACCAACAATAGTGACATGACATTTTTTGTATTGGTTTTTCAGTTGAATTACACTTAAAGTTCAGGGTAATCAACTGTTAAAAACATACTTTTTCTCCAATAATTGATGTTTTCAAAGTAAATGGATAATCCTTTTTAATATCGTGATATCAATTATTGACCCAAATAATCGAGATTATTATTTTTTGCCCATAATCGAGCAGCCCAATGCTGTATGCTTTGTATTGTGTTTGTAAAGCAACATTGTTTTCTTATTTGACTCTCTCATTACTGAAGTGTTTTCCCTCATAGAGCTGCCACTGGAAGGGATATTATTTTTCTATCTCAGCTATTATTGTTGGTTACTATGTTCAAGTGTGTCAGGTTTTGAAGTTGGTTTCTTGATTTAAGTATCAAAAGCAGTGAACTCCAGTCATCTGTGTTTTCTGCAGCCTGAATGTCAAGAATCCAGAACCATTGTTAACAAGGAAACCAGCAGGTCCTAAACACCACTCCACCTGCTCCAGCTCACACTCACACTCACACAACAATCACTTAACAGTTACATGTATCGACTTTCAGTTGAGTCATATCATGACCATATGTCATGTGTGCACTTTATATGTCGTAGCTGCTTATATTGTACTGCCATGTGGTAAATACTGTGTATGCTGCTCTGCTCTTTTGCACTTTTGCATATCATGTATTTTGTTTTTGCTATGTTAGTAAAAAATGTAATTTCTTAAATGTTTTATGTGAGGGCTGCGGATGGAAATTAGCTCAAAGCTAAATCTGGCACTGTTACGCTTGAAACATGTTAATGTTTTAAGTGTTCATTACTGTGCATTGTCCCTGCCAAATAACGATTAAATTAAATTAAATATGAAAGTATTGCATTAATCAATTTAAAATAAATGTATTGGTAAATAATAATAACCTAGCTATTGGAAAGTTTAATTAATAACAATGTATATTCACGCCTGATATTGATTTAACCATATCACACAACACTCTTTCTCTCCAACATCGCTGGAGATTTTAAAGCTGAGATGAGCCGAGTTATTGCTCATCTCACCGTTATAGGTTCAACTAAATGATGGCATACAGAAAGTAGATGATTATACTCTATCAACCTGTTTGCTTTGTCCTGAATGTACGGAGTGTATTCAGGCTGTATTTTAACCGCCGGTGTGCACAAACATCTGCAAAACTAATGGCTAAATCACAACATCCTGTGTGCACGCTGGTTTGTAAGTGATTAAGGCTGCCCACTGGCAGGAGGGGCAGATTTCATGAACATCTGCTACTGACACACGCACACTCACACATCGCAGCATATAAAGCGAGAGGAGGGAGTGGGTGGAAAGGCAACAGCTCAGGCACATGCTGCTTTGTGACATGTACATGTATTTGTGTTTACCTGTACCGTACATATGCAATCACAACTGCACACACATATAAACACACACATACACTCAGCGTGATGTTCAAAAAACAAAGCAACATATGCCCATGCACATCTTGCCAAAGGTTTGTGTGTTTTTGAGGAAAGTAAATAATTCAAAAACTTAGCAGAAGTCCTTGGAAGCTAACCTCCCTATGCCGGGAGACACAAACACACAACCAGCCCACATTTATTTGACCCTCCAGCACATTTGCAAATATCTTTTGAGTCTTTTAGAAATTCCAAGATTCTGGGTGCACAATTGGGGTATGGGCCAAATACTTGCTCAATACTTGGGTTTGACTCTTACTCGAGCATCTTTCGACACAGCTGCTTGCATGAGAGAAATCGATTAGTGATAATATCTAAGAATTGGGTTATGATTCAATGATATTATGGATGGTGTGATGCTCCTGTGGGTTAGTCTGGAGAGGGTGTGGCTGTACGGTGTCCAGCCTTGATTGCAGTAACTCAGGGCACCTGGGTCTGGTGCCCTGCAGCTATTTAAAGCCTCTGCTCCTCTCTGTCTTCTCCTCTGCTTTCCCTACAGGCCCCCGGTTTTGTTGAGTATATGCTATTGTTACTTTAGTTGCTTTACTTAGTGCACCTCAACACCCTCACACATACACGTCCATGCAACCCTCGCCCTGCATTTACACTACTGATACCACCGACGTCCACACCTCATGCTTTACTTATTGTTGCACTTCATTAATGTGGCTAATTTGAATTGTTTGGTTAAATAAACATCTTTTATTAACCGTTGATATGATGTGTCTCCTCTTTGTTGTGGCCTTTTGAGCCAGGTCATAACAGATGGAAAAATACACAGGTTCACTATGGTGTCCTATTTCTTAAATGTAAAACGATTCAGGTAGCAGCCTCATCAGTCAGTTAAAATGCACCACAACGTGTCAAATTAACACATACATTTCTGATTGATGTTGGGACACACTAAATTGCCTAAAGTGATTTGTAAAGTTAAAATGTAGTAAGGTTACCAGATACCTAGCCGGTTTGATTAAGTTGCTAGTAGCATTACAATCTCATTCCAAACTGTAAGAGGTTGACTTGAATTATGGGTAATGTAGGCCAAAAGATCTGAAAGAGAAGTAGGATGCATGATATGTAAAAGACGATATATTGCCCTACATGGTCAAAGAATGAAGACAATGAAAGAGCAAAACAACATGGGTTAATCTGTAATAACTCTAGTACGACAATAACCTTTTTTTAGTAAAATACTATGGATTGTTTTACAGCAAAACTATTTCGACAACAATTGCTATAGGAAAACTACTGCCTAAGCAGAATTCCATCTTGGAGACAATTAGGTAGACAGTATTTTATAAATCTATTTCATTTACTTTATCTTTCATCCCTCCTTCCTTTCCTCTCCTATCTTCCTGTCTCTCCTTTCTTATTGCACACTTCCCTTCGTTGTTCCCATCCCCCCACTTCTCTCTGAGATGAGGACTGTCAGCGAGGCCATATATTTGACACAGTGCACCAAGGACTCCACACTCGAACCACATATATCCAATCTACAAAACAGTGTTCACTTATAGGGCAGCGGATCTGAGGGGAGTGGGAGATGGGAGTCGGCTGGGGGTTGTTGAGTCCATCACACATGTTATATAAGACAGTGACAAGGATTTTAAACATACATCTTTAACCATATGGAAAATACTGTACTGTCAACGCCAGCTCTATGAGTATCACTGGATCCCTGTACACCCCCAAGCAACTACCCAGATCCCTAGTTGGCATTTGAAATAGCGTTTTTGGTTTTAATTCAACCAACTGTTGAAAAACTATGAGTTTTTAATTTAGCAATTTTATTAACCGGAGAAAAAAGCAGCCAGCTCTTACATTTGTTAAGCTGGAAAAAGAAAATGTTTCGCATGTGTAATACAAATATGACTTATATGTGTTTTTGTTATATATTTCTATCAATCGCATTATCAACTAATACATTCAAGCACATCTGATTTACGGACATAAGCTCAGGCTGAAATCATGTGATGGTAAGAACCCTTTTAAACAGAAATTAGTGAACATTTAGAGCGTTTTGAACACACCATTGAAATTAACTATCCACAGCAATGGATTTAATTCTGTTATTGGATGGTTACAATATTTGGCTCATGCTGACATGGTAATTCATATTTTCTGCCATGCTCCTGGATCACTGTGTTACCTCCACAAATAATCTTTGTAGCCTGAGCTTCAACTGTTTCACTAGCAGTCAGTTACTCATAACGTGCTTTTACAGTATGTCCAAGACCCTGAACTACTCCTTTAAATTCATGTGGCACATTCAGCAGGGCATGCTTCATGCAGCTCTGCTCTGCTCAGGCTCACTAAACATATCACACTTGTTCTGACACATGAATAATGTTGAAAATACAAAGAGAGAGGGAAAAGAGACAGAAAGAAATTCCACTTCTGTTCCTTCACCTGATCCAAGTGACTTTTCCTCTCACTCCCCTGTGTCTCTCAATTGCACAAACACCATGCAGTCACACTATTTCTCACACACACACACACACACACACACACACACACACACACACACACACACACACACACACACACACACACACACACACACACACACACACACACACACACACACACACACACACACACACACACACACACACACACACACACACACACACACACACACACACACACACACACACACACACACACACACACACACACACACACACACACACACACACACACACACACACACACACACACACACACACACACACACACACACCCACACACACACACACACACACACACACACACACACACACACACACACACACACACACACACACACACACACACACACACACACACACACACACAAGGAACTGGTTCTCCTTGGCAATCTGCCTCTTTCAAGATTCGTGGGTGCTACAACCCTGAAGAAAAACACCATCAGCTACTTCAACGCTCCCTCGTGAAGGCGTGTGTGCTGACACAAGTGATGAATGTCACTTCAGAGTAGGAGAAACCAAAAAGGTCTTAAGTTATAAACAGTGAAGACACTTTGTGGTCTTTTGACGAGAAACATGCATGCAAAGTTATTGCGTTAAATCCAAACATAAAACAGACTGATGTGCTCGGAACGTAACTACTTGACTTAGTTGGATTCGTTGTTACTCTTGTTTACATTAAGAACATACATAACACAGGTGTTAAGGCTGAGGACGTTGACTGTACAAAAGTATATTGTCGCAAGAAATAAGCTGGAAATTGTGATTGTTATCATGTTGTTCATGAAAATGTATGCTGCAAGAAGATATGGACGAAGGAAAAAGCAAAGTCACAACAGATGCTGCCGGATAAAGGCAAAACATATGTGCATATCAATGCATTGCTCTGAGAAGCGAAAATATCAAATTATTTGGTGGTAGAAGAAAATGTTAAACTATAATGCAAAACTGGTATTGATGGGAAATAACCTATCAACAGAAAGTAATCTTGTTTTCTAATTTGACCTATATCCTTTATCCTTTAATTTACACACTTGTAATGTTAGAACAGATGCATGAATAAGGTAAAAAGATGGATTAATCTGAGTGGGAAATATGGAAGCTTGTGCACAGTATCTCTTCTTGTTGCAAGCACAGCAACAGAAGTACTAGCCCCATTCAGCTTTTGAGAGAACGCACAGACATGGTGCGTTGTTTTTCAGTCAATGCAGCTCATCAGAAAACATTGACACAAGCATGTTTGTTTAAGTCACACATGTTGTAAAGACAACAGTAAAACCAAATTTAGCAGCCAGATTTTGCAATGTTGTGAACTGCTATAACTGTGGCCAAACAACAATTGAGCCTTATATTAGATTAGTATGGATCCCTGCTTACATCAATGAGACAGTATGAATGGAGTTTGAAAATTAGAAGCGAGCTTATTAACTCAACAAGAGAGAAACACATTAAATTAATGAAAAACAGGTTGTTTTCAAAACTATATCGTAAATGTGGGACCTATTTAAATACACGTTTTTATTAATGTTTGTAATAGAGATGTGGCTTCTATACTGTATTCATGAAAAACCATATTAACAAATATTGGGGTAAATAAAGGTCGAAATGGACAGCGTAGGGCATCAGACAGTTGTTATTATGACCAAACAATAACGTAACGCACATTTTAAAAGTGCGATGCTCAGTGTAAACTAAATTAATTCGCACAAGCGACGCAAAAAAAAACAGAGAACTAAGTGAGCCAGGCTACTTTTACTTCAGTTTCCCAAACTACCGTGTAACCTACCTGGTTAGTGGTGTCAGGCGGCAGATTCTTAATGAGGATTTTCCTCCTGTTGCTCAGCTCCTGGCGAGTTTTGGCCAGCCTCTTCTCGATCTCCTCCGGCTCCAGCTCCGGCAGGTCGCGGAGGCACATCTCAGAGTCCGACGGCTGCGCTGCGGCCGCCGCCTCCTCGTCCTCCGGCTGCCGGGTCTCTGGGCTGTCCATCCCCGGGGAAAGTGTGCCGTCCCCGGCAAGAGAAGAGTGAACGCTCGGCGGCTGGATGGATGACGCTGCCGCCATCTTGGGTAGCTGAGTGAAAAGTGAGTGTGAGGGAAGTGAGTGAGTGAGTGAGAGAGACAGAGAGAGGGGGAGAGAGAGCAGGTGGGAGGTGTGTCCGTAAAAGAGAGAGCCCCCATTGCAAAGAAAATCTTAATTAATTGAGTCAAGTCAACTTCCCTCAGTAGCCTATGCCTTATTCTTGGAGTCAAACATTCATTTAATTATGCATTTCTATATTTCCCGGCGTCATCAACTTGCGAAATGTTCCTTTGGTTTGTTTGGTTGCTAGTTATTCTGTTTTATTGGATGATGTGCCGTTTTTGTAAGAAAACTGTTTACCTGCATTGTATTCCTTTACAATCATTTTGCATTCGTTTAAAGGTAAAATGTGCAGGATGCAGTCAGTTCATGATACAAAATGTTTAAAGGGGCACTTTGCGGCTCACGTGCTGTCTAGCATGTCATGCAGCACCTCGCGGACTCCTGGCGACCCCAACCGTCTGCTGGATGTATGGAGCCAATTAAGATCCGTTACAATCACCAGCAGTCCACACAGTTTGTTCAGTTCGTGTATATTTAGTGTTGACACCAGAAGCCGCTTGATTCTGACATGGCATCAATGAATTACTCCACTTCAATCATGTAATCAACAGGTTTTACAGGAGAGCATATCAACATCCACATGTTGAATCTTACAAGTCTTTTATGGTGTTTGAACTGTGAACAATACATTAAAGAGAGACATTTGCTGTTAAATACGAGCACAAGCCTAAGCACTAGGTCTTATTTTTGTTGTGAAGCCCAATTAACACATTGATTATTTTGCTCGAAGACTGAAAGAGAGAGAGACATTCACTGTAGAATATCTCTACACCACTATAGCGTTCCTGTTCTCCATGAGCATAATGTGACCATGAATGGCTGTGTTCCTTCCCTCCTTTCTACCCAAGTCATCCAGTGAATGCCAAACTAGCAGCCAACCGAGCCCGCCTGCCTGCCCACCGTGGGTGGAAAGCTGCTCCTGGCAAACACAAAGGGAACAGAGCTCCCTGCCGAGTCTTCACAGTGCCTATGTAGCTTCCGCAGGCTCATGAGTGGCTGATAGGCACGCAAACACACGGTAAACTCACACTCCTGTAGGCCCACAAACATGTCAGCTATTGCACACTTCAAACCACTAAGGAAATATTTAGAGTGAGATTATGCTGATGGTGAAATCTAGCTCCTATCATCCAACCTCCATGTTCTCTCTCTCACCATCTGTGTGAAGCATTTCTTGGCAGATTGCAGTCCAGACACTCACAGTTGTCAGTGGGTGAAAATGATCTCACATTGCCAAGTGGCTGAAGCAGTGGAACTGTCACACACCAGTATATGGACTGTTTGTATGAACGTTTTAATCAAGCTTACGCTCAGTAGAGCCAACTGCTAAATGAAAAGCAAATAAAGGCTGACAAAAGCTCTTTCAACATGGTGAGGGACGTATTCGATCTCTAAAAACTATACCAGTTTTCACTTTATTATTTCTCTTCTGATCTGTGGCAGGCTGTTTTCTCTTAAAACTAATCTGTTTATTACATGAGCTACAAATCACAAACTAATGTCCCACTGAAAATCAAAAGGTGGGAAATGCCCTTGACCAGCATCCATCCAATGAATATGCAAGACATGTTTTATGTCAAATTAAAATCTGCTAAAAAAGGAATTTACACATGAAAGGCATTGAGTAGAAGTCCGTTTTTAATCTAACTGCTGCTCATACAATAGGCCTTCTGACAGATTGTGGGACATGAATCATTGAGCAGTGGTTCTCTGAAACGACAGCAAGGACTTGCTTGTCACTCGCACAGGCTGATTTTGGGAACGCATGAATCACTCCACTAAGTGCTAAACAATGTTTCCATGAGAGAACAATTAATTTGTTCTCTCGGTCCCTCTGGAACGAAAGTATCTCGTATTAACACTCACAGACACTTTAACACACACACTCACATACATACTTTAAAATACACACTCACAGACACACTTTAAATACACACGCACACACATTAACTTGTGTCAGCCTGCAGCAAAGTTAAGTTGCTCAAACTCTGTATCTTTCATAGCCTTGTACCTATGTGCAAGTCAAACCCCACAATAATGGGCTATGCTTCACAATCCAAGGGAAAAGGAGATGTAAGTCTCTCTCCATGTAAAAACACAAGAGCCATGCTAGTGCTTCAGCGTGTCAGCCAGTGATTCACAGCCTTTTGGAGTGGGTGGGAGTAGAGAGGAGAAAAAGAAAGCGGGGAAAACGCTTGCCACTGCTTGCTGGGACTGAGAGTGTGATGGTGTGGGTGGGCAGAGTGGCTAAGCGGGCAGAGCAGGCACCTGGGATGAGCTCAGTAGGCGTGAGGATCGCAAGGGGGGGTTTGAACCCTACATGGAAAAGTGGTTGATTGCGCGTGGGAGTTGACAGAGATCATATACACGTGTGCATATCCAGTATGATAGTGCAGTGTGATTATCGACATCTCACTCTGTAAATCCTGGAAAAATGGATTGTAGGCTCTCCCTACATTCATGAGCTGGTGCTGTGCTATCATAAATGATCACATATGGAGTCTGGTGGTGTTGCTTCCTTTTTCTTCTAGCATAGAAACGATTAAGGAAATTGTGACCTAGTAAAAACTGCTGACCTGAACCCACAGGAGAACGTGCATATTAGGTCCCTGCTCAATTCATGTCCTAATTACAATGGTCAGTCCCTGTTCACCAGTGCTTCAGGGAAGTCACTTTTTTGTGGCCAGTAAGTGAATCAGTAATGAGAATTTTGCATACTTTAACATGAATTCAATTAACCCTAGCATAACTCATGTTTCTTTTTTTGGTCCTTCTAAAAGGCCCAGATTTCAGTTTGTAATACTGTAAAGTTGTATCTTTGAGCAGAACATCACATTTCTCAACAAACCTCCTCCAAGGAGATTTTGCTGATAGATTCAAGTTCTGTCACTTTTTGCACATGTTCACATATTTTCAGTAAAACCCACATGATGCGTTAAAAAGCATTGTCTGACATTTTCATTGTCTGATTTTAATGTGCTCTAAATTGCTTTCATACAAGACTTAAAATGATCATACTGCTTAGATGCATTTGGGAAACTGGTACTCTGGACTGCACAAAATATGCAGCTTGTGCATGTCTGCTGTACTAGTTGGCAGAGGGAAGACTGACTGAAAAGACCCTAGGGTGCTTGGACTCGAGCGCAGTGCTCTAATTCACAGCGTTTCCCTGGCAGGTAGCAGCAGCCAGTTGGGCAGGAAGAGGGAGAAAAGCAGAGATCAAGAGAATAGTGAAAAAGAGACAGACAGGGCCATGTCGAGAAGTATGAATGAATGCAGACAAACTGATAAGGTTTATGGGGCGTTTGGACAGGCGGACTGACAGAGCCATGAGGAAAAAGTTGCTTCTCTCCTTCAGCTATCCAAAGTGCTGAACTACTTCCCAGCTGATGCTCATTAAACTGAGACCCCGGCAGGCGCCTCTCCATTTTCACCTCAAGGAGAAACTGTTTACTTAGCCTCACTCTATGACCTTCTCTTAAAATAGACAGAGATAGCCACCTACCCAGTCTATAATTCATTATTCAAATGTGATATCACAAAAGATACGATCAGATGAAAGGTTTAAAGACTGACCTTGCAAAATCAGATGCAAATAACTCCTTCTATAAACAAAAAACACATGAGTCCTTTGGTTGTTCCTTATGTTATCAAGAATGCAACTGTAATCAACTCTGTGTGCCAATCCGCAGAACAATTATCAAAGTTTGCCAAATATGATCAAATAATACATTAGTTTGGTCAGAATATGACACAAATTAGAGGGAAGAGAGATTTTACAAAGGATAATGCCTGTGCCGACTTACTTAGGAACAATAACAGCACACATATAGTTATATACTGTAGATATATTCTGTTCTAAGGTACCATAAAAAGAGACAATACTGGTACTGCATACAGAAACCTGCAATTCATTTGGGCTTGAAACATTAAGTACACATTAAACCAAAATACATCCATATTTTTTCAAAAATCATGACACCACTATATATTCCAGGGTTCTTACGGTCATTGAAAACCTGGAAAAGTCATGAAAATTCAAAATGCAAATACTAGGCCCTGGAAAAGTTATGGAAAACAATATTTTTCCCAAAGTTTTGGAAAAGTCATGGAATTAACTAAAGTTGCATCAAATGTAATTAATATATGTTAGCTAATCGCCAAAATAGTAATACTATAATGATAATACATACTGTGTCGTATAGTAATGAAACGTAAAATGGCATTTAACTGTCGAGGTATTTTACTACAAAATTTAGATACACGCTTTGTGGTTAAACATATTTAAATGTAAAATTAACATATTTCACATTTAAATATGTTACATTTTAAATGTTTTTTTCATTCAAATCTACTAGAATATGTCATACTATCCCCCCCCCTCCCCCTTCTAAAAAAAAGCTCCCTCTGAAAATGATTGTGACCATGTTGTCTCTCCATCTGTGGTAGATTCCCCGTTCCCCTGGCAGGAAACCCTGTATGGACAGAAAGGCCTCGTAAATAAATGATCCGATCTTCCAGGCAGTATGTACTGCTATTCACCCACAAATGGCATGACCTACAGCCAACAGCATGACACACATTGAAAAACACACTTAACAGATTGTGACTGAAAGCCCTTTTACCCTGAAATACTTTGAAAGTAGGGGGCAAGTTTCTTAGACAAAAGTTGTGGTGCTTTTGCAAAACCGGAACACATAGTTACTCAAGGTACTTTCATCCTGGATTAACAAACTGCTTTCTGATTTCCAAATGAGCTAGATGAAAATAAACAGGATTATTTGAGCCTGATAATAGTGTTAGCCCTGAAGTGCCGTATACCGTACTGTTTAAATGACTGAGAACAGCACAGCCACAGTTTACTATGTAGATTTGTAGATATATGTATGCATGTAGATTTACCTTATATGAAAAAAGGAGGGCAAAATAATTGAGCAGCAAATAAATACAAAAACAGGGAACTTTAAGTGTAAAATTGATTTTATCACATTCATATTGCAATAAATCTCAATTTGATAACTTTATATGATACATGAGGGGGGTGATGTACACATTTTCCTTCAGTACATTATTTAATGCGTTTCAGAGTGTTTTGTATACACACACACGCACACACACATTTACTCATTTAAAACAGCTGGTAAATACTGTTTAAAATGTATCCAGAAAAAAATGCCTTTAAAAACAAACTCAATTTGGAAAAAAGAATTTGCCCCAACACACAACAAATCAAAATATATGCTCTGAAATGCTACAAAACTGCTTCAATGTCTTGTTCCACAACAATTATGTACCATGTGAAGTGGTGAGAAGAAAACATTTACCTAACTTGTGTTAAAAAAATTGTTTTGAAATAGTTATACGGTCAAACTTGCTTCAGTAAATGGTCAAATGGTCCAGTCGCAGGATAAACCCTTCTGTTATCCAGGTCTTCAGTGGAATATAAGCTACATTTTTCCACTGCAATTATATCAAGAACAGTAGAAGCCCACTTTAACACGATTGGGCTATAATAACACCACTTTGTGTTAACCTCTATGTTATATCAGGTGTCAAATTATTCAGCACTTTTGCCGCTTGAAGTTTAATGAGCTCACATTAGATGTGCTAATGTATATATTCTACTAAAGTGGCAAACATACTCAAGAAACAGTACATGAATATGACTGTTTTAAGTAGCAACAGAAACAGCCCTGAGTCTAAATTATTTTGTGGAGCGATAAGCTTTTTTATAAAACATTATTTAGAAGGGAGATAAAACTTTAAAATCTAGAAGTCTCTCAAACATATAAAGTTTGTGTATAATTTTTCCAAGTACTGACTTCCATCCAATATGGACCTAAACAAATTAATCTAAAAGAACATCCAAGGCATCAAAAATATAGTGAGAAACCATGAACAGACAGTAAAATGTCAAAACCCAATATCTGAGCATCATTTGAAGCATAACTCATGTTTCACCAACATAACAAAAATGGAGTGTACAGGACATCGATAGCTATTTGTGATTCTGTATTTACACTTCACAATGAATCTCTGAAAAACAATAGACATTTTTGACAACAGAAAAAAATGGATATCACACTGTGGCTATCTTGACCAGTTGTGTGCACAAAGCACAGATCAGGTCACGTGGCTCTTCATCAGAGTACAAATAAGTGGATTTCTCAATCAGAATCATTTCACCTAAAATTCTCTAATACTATCTTGAAAAATACAATAATGCATTCAATGAAAATGTTCCAGGTTGATAATCATTCACACACACACACACACACACACACACACACACACACACACACACACACACACACACACACACACACACACACACACACACACAACACACACACACACACACACACACACACACACACACACACACCACACACACACACACACACACACACACACACACGTAACAGTTAAACCAGAGACTTGTAGAAAATACATTTTGAGTGGTTAACCACAGAGGATCTGACAGATGGGTGTAACCTCTGTACACCAACAGCAGCATCTCTCCCTCTTTCACTGTCTTCAATGAGAGGGAGACTCCATCTTGGGCATCACTGGAAATTAAGCTTGCTTTGCACCAAATCCAGCACGCAACTTAACATACATACAGTATTAGCTCTGCCACAAAGGGGCATAAAGTCAAAAAGTTGTCGTTGATTCAGAGGAGGGGGGGGGGGGGGCAGCTTTCAGTACTGGTTTTTCTACTCAAGCAGACAGAGGGGACAGCAGTCAGTCTCTCTGAATCAGACCTTTGTGAGGATCCCCAATTATCCTCACAAACCAAATCTCCAGCAGGGACTAAAGCTAGGAGGGTGCTAGTTTCTCTTTTCCCTCTTCAATCCCCGATAGGTTTACAAAGGCCAGCAAGCTTTGTCTGCCTCCTGATACAGAGGACATGTCCAGAATGGCGATGTTCGGCACAGCAAGTCTTATCTTAACAGTAAAGCAAATACTTCCGAAATGTGAGAACAAAAATAAAAATGTGATATATGTTAAAAATCACATCTCCAGGGTAAGATTAAAGGATCACTGTTTTTTACCAATTTAAAAATGAATACCAGTTTTTTGTTGTAAGGAGAATATCTGATTTAGATTTTAGATACCTGCTTAAAGAAACCCCAGGCACAACACCAAATAGTAAATGGGATCATCTGGTGGAGAGGATAGCTCAGAATATGCCTTTAGGAAAAGAAAGTTAAGAGAGAAATTGAAATAGATTCCAAATGCGCTTCTGATTATGCGCCAGGGTCCTCTGAAAAATAAAGAAACAAAACATGTGTTCACACCGTCTGATATTCTATAATGTCCAAATAAAAATAAAAAGCAAGCCACGTGCTTTTAGGGAAATGCAAGAGGAAACTAATGAGCCCTAACTATGATGCATTGTTTATAGGAAGTGGGTTGATAAGCATCACTTATCTTTCTTGTTTGTTATCTGCAGCTGCTTACTCATCTGTCATTGAAAATGTTGCTCCTTAATAAATAGTAGAAAAATATTTTTTCCTCTTAATTTGTTTTCCTTCTTGTATTCATTTGAATCATTGAAGTTTTTTTTTTCTGCACTTCACAGAGACTCATTATTAGTCTTCAGAGAAAACCAACTGTTGAGTGACAATGGGAGAGTAAAACTGCAATATTATCCATAATAGAATCTCATATTAGATCCCAGTCTTTGTACTCTTCATCTGAGACGTTTTCACCACAAGTAGGCTTAGGGGCGAGGCGGGAATGAAGCAAACGGGCAAAAGAGTTCAATCAGCATCAAGATTTCATTTGTTAATTGGATTCTCCTCTAGTCCTATACAGTCTTTGCTCTGGCTTCAAAATGAAGAACTCTGTACTCCCTCAAGGATGTTAGGTTCCAGTTGTTTCCTGAATGGCAAATCCCTTCAGAAAACACACAAAGATTCCAGTTTGGGTATGTTTACCAGCCCAGTTCTGGTCATTTGTGAGTTAGGCTGTGTACACTAACCAGATCTTGGACTGGGTTGAAAAAAAAAAGTTGAGATGAGACCATGAGGCTTACACCCATTACACGCTAAACATCCATTCATGGCAGAGATCCCAGCGATCCATAGACGCTGCGAGTCCAGCTTCTCTCTCCCTCCGTCCATCCTGACAGTACCTACTGCGTGCTGTCTATTCAAGCACTAATGTTTTTCTTAAAAATAGTCTTTAATACAAAAATGTCCCTTCCCCGCAGGATCAGCACTCTGCGTCCACACTGTGCACGGTGACCGCCGCCTGCAGGTGGTGTGTGTGCGTGTGCAGCGGGTAGTGGTGTGTGTGCGTGTGCCGGTAAGGGTGAAACTTGTGGCTAAGCAACGCCGCCGTCTGAGGTGGCGTGTCTAGGTCGAGGTCGTCGTCGTGGTTACCGACATCCACACCTGCCGAGAGCGGGTCGTTGTTCCCAGGTGGATTCTCACTGTCCTCCTGCGGACTCATGGTGCTGTAGCCTGGAGACAAAGACACATGCAAATGTTGGTATTACTGCAAACTGTTATCCCTCTTACAACTCTTTTCTCAAACTAAAACTTATAGAAGGTTGGTAAGAATCTTTTCAGTTCGATGCGCCCTGTTGTAGCCCAGGCTTTTCAAACTTTGAATCAGGTAATGTGTAAACTCAACTAATGTTTGGATAAGGCTACATCACATTTGTAAAACTGATATTTGCCTCGCATCTACAGACACCTGGTATCAAGCTTTTGCACTCAACAGGTGGAGGACAGGATTCAGGTGGGAGGAAAGAATGCAGAAACCTGCGTTTTACATCAAACATTTCAACACGCCTTCCAAATTCCTAGTGTTTTGGTTGCTACTGTTGAAGGTCCTCCTGATGCAAATTAAAAAAATGAATCATTGTTTTTGTTCTTTTTAGTTTTTTATGTAGCATGAATAGGTGAGGCCGCAAATGCATTTCTTTTTGCAGCCATGTGTTGCAGAATGACTCATACATCGATGACCAATAACACAGGACAACACACCCTTTCCTCTTTAAAGAGGTTGGAACCAGGAAACGTTTTATATTTTTCAGGTGTAGTGAAGTGACTTAAACATATATTATCAAGGTTGTTATGAAAAAATTATTGACTTAACAAATAAGATCAGGGTCATAAGAACTTCAAAGCATGAAAGTTAGGTCATGAGCAACAAATGGTAAAGAAATAAAGCCGTAAACCTTCAAAGAAAATTCTAACACTACACTTTTAACCTCAAAGCTACAAAAATAAAACCGATTGAAGAAAAAACCTCACACTTGTACAACGCAACACTATTATATACTAGAGGACACCTTGTTTGGGTTCTGAGTGAGGGATTCAAAGAAACATGTAACAATTCATGGTTTTCTGTTAAGAATGGGAACCATAGAAGAAAGTCCTCAGCAAATGATGCCTTCTAGTCACAGATATTCAACACAGAAACCTCCATGTGAATACACAGTACCACAATGTTTCTGACAGCAGTACAAGCTTTTTGATGGTGCATTGACATCTACATATCCCCACCAGGCATTTTTCTTCTTGTTTTCAGCTTTCACATAATTTGAAAAAGAAAAGAAACCCATACATATTTATGACTGCTCTCCTTCACATATTGCACATACGTTTAGCCTGGGGAGATAGAAAATCAAGCCAACATGGCAGTTATGATGCATTTTGTAAGTGGAGCAGTGGAAGGGGGGTACTTTGGTAATAGAAAAAGGGATGATGTGGTCAGAGTATAAGTATACAGATCAGACATAAAGAGACCGGTACTTTTTTATAATAAACTTTACTGATAAAGACAATTTAGGTCGTCATACTTTAATTTGTTGACAAGTGAGATGACTAATGATGTACTTTTTCAAAAGCTTATTATCACGAATACATTGTATATGCTCTTGGTCTATTCAGTTTCTTCATAACTCTTTATCTGCCGAGTGGCGTGTATCATCTTAAGGACCTTAAAATCCACCTGAAACGTATTGTCTGACTAAAAGCAAATACTTGGTATATCTGTAAATAAACCTGTTATCCTTAATTCCTTTAGTGTTATCTTTTTCAGGTTCTGTAGCGGCAACACGCTGCACGCAGGGCCGCCTTAATGCACGGGCTGACCTGGGCTTTTTGTTGCTGTTCAGGAGTTGATCCCGCCGCTGCCCCTGCCCGCGCCTCGACGTAAGCGTGACGTATGTGGTGCTTTTGCTCTGGCCGGACAATTTTTTGGTGCTTGAAACGAACCGGATTCCGGAGCTAAGAGTCTTCTCCGCTGCGGTGTGAACAGGAAAACCCGGTGCTTTTCAAGCTCCAGCTCCGAACCGGCCCTGAAACACCGTTAGTGTGAATGAGGTATTAGTGGTGTGTGTGTGTGTGTGTGTGTGTGCGTGTGATCACAGAGCCTGCCGAGGCTATAAATGACTTTGATTTGTTGTTTAAGGGGGCCCCAGGGCCTGATGGCAGGTTAAGGCGGGCTTGGCTGCACGACAGGAACATCAATCTGTTATTGAGCAAATAACCCTGCAAGCCTGCGCGTTTCAACGTTATTTATAGAAAAATCACTGCCATTTTGGATGATGAAATATTAAACCTCCAGAGATACTGCTCAAAGTGATTTATGATCCAGTGTGTGAAGCAGTGGGTTCATATGTGTGAGGCATGTAGGGAGAATGCAGTGGGGTCGTAGCATGCCTGTCTGTTTGGGTGGCCTCGTCAAATGTATCTCCTAGTTACCTTTTTTATCCTCCAAACATCGAACAGCTATGCATATCATCCCTCAACATTCTTCTCACGGCGTTGGAGGTTCATATAATTAAGCAGGCTATCCCTAGGCAAATGCTTAATAGGTAAAGAACCTAGCAAACTGATCATAAATAAGGTAGCGCTGCTGTAAGGCTGTAGTTATATACAGTGCTGCTATGAGATGCTAATTTAGCTTGCTAGGTAAATAATCACTATGCTAAGGCTGTTGCTAAGGTAGGCTATTTGTTGTTTAACATGTCCCTCCCCCCTATTAGTTTTCCATCTTAAAATGCTCATTAGCACTAAACAAAAATTAAAGCAGAGGCTTATGGGAATATAATACGTTTTTCAAGTTATTCGGTTGTAAGCTAAAGTATTGGACAGATTATTGACCTGATGATGCAGCAAGAGGAAAGGTCAGGGGATAGTAAAAGTAAATGTCTCACTAAGAAATACTTAAAGTCTGTAATGTAATTAAATTAGGAAGTTTGTTCAGAAATGTCTATCCCACACTCTCAGAAGATTAGCCAGGCTTTGATACCCCAAACAAAGTAAAGGTGAGAAAGAAGAGGAGAGAGAGAAGAATGAGCAGAGGGAGTGATGAGAAGAGGGGCAGAGAGAAGTAGAGTCGAACAGAGGGATTAAAGGAAAGGCATGGATGGAGACTTCAAGAGAAGTTCCAGACATGGAAGATGCCAACTTCATCACAGTGTATCCCTCTTTTTCCCCAAAGCAAGAATAAGCGTGTCAGGCAGGCCAACAGCTTATGTCTGCTGTGGGCCATTTCCAGCTGCAACAGGTGAGAAAGAAATTCCCTCTTAATGTTGAGAGATATGGAGAGAAAGGCTAAACAACCATCCTATTTGGTGATATTATAGTTTTAGATGGAGAAGACTCAAGTGTAAATCCTCAAAAGACATGATGGGCTGTTAAAAGACAAAGCACTTGAGTATATTATTCAAACCAAGTTATTATTTTCTCGTCTAGAGTTCAATAAGTAGATCATTACCAATTTTAGCAGGCGGCTAGCTTAATGTAGCATACAGACTGGGAACAGGCAATAACAGTTAGCATGGCTGTGTCCAAAGTGTAATGCTCTCTTCAACATTATCTATATTGTTAGCTGCAACCATAGACTGTGGCTGCATCCCAGTCTCACGGCATTTCGTGTTATAGTTATGAAATACATTTAGGCTATTGATTCGTGTTCACCAACATGATTTCATGCTTGCACCACGTCTTTTGGTCCGGTGGTTCATAAAAACATTTTCTTACTCATTATCAAGCCACGATTATTGTTTTTATTTTAAAAATTGTATAATGTCTGACTTTTTTTGTCATCCGCGAGGAAAAGAAATGGGGCTCAGAGCCTCAGAAAACTGAAATCTGTATTTTTTAAATCTTTTTTCCTTCTAATTTGTTATTATTTGGTGCAGGCACGAAACATACTACCAATATAAATATATTGCTTTTAAAATCGTTATTTTTTTTAAATCTTTTTTTCCTTCTAATCTGTTATTATTTACATTGCTTTTAAAATCGTTCTGGGTGACATGAAAAAAAAAGGGAAAATCGTGTTGGTGAACACGAAGCAATAGATTACATTTCGTGGCTATAACACGAAATGCCGTGAGACTGGGTTGCAAAATGTACATTTATGGGTTTTATTTCATTAAAAAACAGACCTAGGTAGCCTACTGCGTTTTTTAGCCGGGAGCAGTAAATAGCTAAGCTAAGCTAACAAGCTGCTCAATGTAGCTACAGATATAGCCCTATGATTGTTATTATCTTCTAACACAGATGGAAACTATAAAATATCTATGCAATGTAAATGTTTTTTTTTTTTTACAATCTTTAATATAGAAATGATCAAATATGTGTAGGCTATCCTCATTAAATATATTCAATATTCGACTAGAAATAACGTATTTATTAAATATTTTTTAACCAAATTATGATATTCTACATGTTTTTTGCACAAAACACACATCTGCCTATTTCCTCTCCAGGCATTTATTCCACTGTATGTAACAAATGCAAGAAAAAACATAAATTATATTTTGCTAGATTTGAATTAAAGCAGGTGGTGGATGTATTTGTGCAACAAGTATAGTATTCATTCTTGTTTAGTTCTATCCATTGGCTGTACATTCATATTGCTGTTTGCTCTACCCAACAGCACCCTAGTGCGTCACTCTCTTAAAGACGTAATGCTCATACCCTCAGCTCTGCATAATGAGTGAGTGGATGGTGGTGGGAGGGCACCTTTGACCAAGCAGAGAGGAGCCTGAGGAAACTTTAAAGGGTAAACATGTGATTTTCTTTTAATTCATGAAGGACTAACACCCCCTCTCCGTTCTTTCACACTTGTTTCTCTCCGTCCCTGTCCTCTTGCCTTTGCATTTCTCTCTTATTTCCCCTCTTTCATCACTTTTGCATCTCTAAATTACTCAACTAGTCTTTTTGAAATGCCATCCTAAGTTATGCAACATATTGAATATTTCCTTTCCATTTTCATAGACTGCTCTTTTCATTAGAACCTTAGAATCATCTTGTTCTGCCATCTTTTAAAATATGTACAACATGTGAGAGAGGAATAAAACCTCCTTCATGGTTCTGAACTTTTTATTTTGTATTGTAAAAACATGTTGTGCAGGATACAAGGATATGCAAATTCATGTTTATTCTGTTTGGCATTATCATCTCAGCAACACATTATTTGTTGTGCATCATTGTGTTGCATAATGACCAACAATATTTGTTTTATTTAAGGTTTAACATCTATTCTGTAAGTAACATGCAGCTGACAACATGCAGCTGACCTCCGGAAGTGTTTCCTTGTACGATGTGAGGGTCTAAGGACAGAGGGTCGTATTGTCATACTGATATTTTGTACAAACTGTGAAGTCCACTGAGACAAATGTAACATTTGTGATATTGGGCTATATAAATAAACATTGATTGATGATTGATTGATTGATTGACAATCTCTTCTTGTTTCCTTCTTTCACTTTAGCCCACTCTTCTCTTCATCTTTGTTCTCTCTGTCATCATCGGTTATGCAACAAGCATTAGAGACACTCATTGCCAGGAAGTGGAGTGATGCCATATGTAGGCGGTAAGAGCCCATGTGGGTGAAAGCTGTCCGTCCACGCTCACTGAGTGTCAGACTTACAAGTTCTACAAACGGTTACAGTGAAATATGAGCAACTCCCAGAGCTGGAGACGAAAGCAAACCTTGTTCTGAGCTGTGATATAATGAAAAGAACAAGCCAGGAGCTGAACCGCTGCCAAAGAGCTGAGAGCTAACCGTGGATTTCAAACTAACGTTCATTTCAAAATAAAAGGACATACATAAGTCCTAAATAGGATTTTTCCCGAGTGTAGCTACATACTTAGTTTGGTTTTATATTCTATAACATATTCTATTAAGATAGGCTAATTTTAGAGAACATTTAATTAGTTTGCTGCTCTGTCATACTCCAGGCATAAGTGTGGCAGAAGGTTAAAGAAGGTAACCCAGACTTCGTCGAACATCTTCCAGCTCTTTCTTGGGGATCCTGAGGCGTTCCCAGGCCAGGTGGGATATGAAAACTCTCTGCTGGGTGTCTCCCAGGGTCCCCTCCAAAGATGGTGGTGTTCAGAAAGCTTACTGATTAGATTCATATTCATTTATTCTAGAGTCGGTGCTGTGTCTACAGATGAGCCCACATGAATGTATTGACTTCATCATTTTAAAGGAGTAAATATAGCTAAGCTTGTGCTTCCTAGTGCATTTTAGCAATACTTGTACATGTTGGGTTAGTTTTGTAACCAAGGAATGATTCATTTTCCAGAAACCTAGTTTATTTTAGAGTGGAGCATCTGTTGTGTAAGAGTAACATGACATGAAGGCAAATACCTCCACGGGGAGCTGATCAGGAGGACGTTTGATCTCTAGAGGGTTCAAAGTACGCTAAAACTGCATTAAGCCTTACTGTACTCAACTTGGGGCGATTTCGTACAAAACAATGACGGACAACGTTGTTGATGCTTCTTGTTTCCACTAAGTATATATACTTTTAAACAACCATGGTGAATTTAACCAGAGTAGTATGCATTTTAAAGTAAATGTTTCAGTTTTGAAAGTAGTTGTGTTTTGATTCAGCATTACTGACATTTAAAATGCAAGCTATTCATTCATGGAATACGTTTTCCATCAATTCTGATGTATCGTATGACATGCTGAAGCGGTTTTAGTGTTACAACATGTGTGGGTTTTTTCCTGTGAACTCTGTCTCTCCACAATTTTTCTTACCGTGGTCGCTCTCTGTCCCAGATCGACCCCAGTACCTCCGTCTCCGCTCTGGCGTGTGAGTGTGTCGCTCGATTACCGCAGCGATGAATCGAGTATTACTGACTGAAAATGAAGGAAACACACAGCTTAACACTAGGCCCCTTAAGAAATCTAATATGTGCAGCATCGAATGAAAGGAAATCCTGTAATAACTTTATCTTAAGTATTCATCCCTATTATCAAATGTTCTGCAGCATGTCTTGTTTATATCGATAGGATATCAAACAATACTCACTAATTCCTCTGTCCTCATGGCTGTCTTCATCTCTTTCATCTCTTTCATTATCCAGGTTGGACATTCTCACTGACATTTCTGGAGCAGCATGGAGGTAAAGGGGAAGAAAAAAGACAAATGCAAGATAAGATTGATGTCACTTTGGAAATTGATATCTGCCAATATTACAAGTATGACAAGAAGAGATTAAATGAGGGCATGGTTTCTTTCTCCAAATATTTTTAGATTTAGGAGTTTTCTGTTTGGGGAGAATAACATATTGGGTTCGATTGTTCTTTAACCTTGCACACACTCTGGAACTATAAGAGCCAATTCCTCAGCTGTATCAACACCATCCATCCCAAGTAGTTTACCAAACAATTATACTGATAGCAACTTGGACTCAAGTATTTTAATGAGGCTGTAATCGGGTTTGATGTTTTTGTCAATATCGCTGAGTAATCACACAATTCATGCTGTAGCAGCTGCTGCTGCGTGATGATAATGTCAGCTGTTTAATTCCAGCAGCACTTACCGCTCTGCTTGTTAATCAGGCTGCTTTGAAACTCTGTATCATACTTTGGTATTTAAAAGAAATGTCAGTATGTGAACAGAATAAATGTGGAGAATAAAACAGGGACATTCTCAACCTAACTTGTGGTTGCTTTGGAAGCTTTTGGGCCATTACAAGCCAACAAGTAGGATGCTGTGGATTTATTTTGTGGTGGTAACAAAATGTGTTGCCAAAAAATAATGTTATATGTTGAAATTTCACTTCAATCTCATTTGACTGACCTATAATGTTCGATTATAATTCTATTTGTGTTTTTTAAGAGAGATAATGCATCCCTTAGTCCTACCTTGTGCTGCGAGTGGTGACATGTGCTGGTGCGACCGCCTGTGGATCTGGTGTCTGTATGCATACACAGCCAGCACCAACACCATGATGCATCCCATAATGCCCCCGGCAACTGGACCCACAGGGGCGCTCTTGATCATGTTCAGAGAGGCCACCTCCTCATCTAGGGAAAGAAAGAGAAGAAGAAGAAAGGAGAGGAAAGGAGAGGCAGACGGTTGTTTCAGGAAATTACAAAGCATTGCAGATGGTTGAAGTGAAAAAAAAACATGCAAATATCAAACAGCTCTGGCTCAGATTTTCTTGCCGAGACATTTTTCAGCTTCTGTCCTCTCACGATGTGAAACGCCGCGGACAAATGATTGACTGCGATAGGATGGCCAATTTTCATTTTGAATAAACTGATAACAATCCAAGAAAATAAAGTACAGTAAAGAAGGTACACTAGGATACAGTTGGGACAAATGTCTCATAACTGTGGACTCTGCACAAACAGTTTAGGACTCATTTATATCCACAGTTCACTCACCTATCATTCCCATGCCGTCTGCGTAGGGACTCTTGGCGCCGACGATTCCGCCGAAACATTCCTTCTGCAGGGCACAGTACGGCTTGTCGATATGCGTCTTCCCATCACTGTCCACCATGCACCACTCACAGTCCAAAACGCCGAAGCAATCACTGACACAGGGCAGAAACAATATAAATAGAAACGATATTAGTTGGTGGCAAACACTTAAAAGAAGCTATTAAGGAATGTTTTACCAAATGTCTCACCACTACCAGGTTATAAAGTAAACTAAATGTATTCGTTATTGTGTCAAATCAATTTAGCAGAGTATTATTAATATTATATATTTCATTCATTTCATTTTTTATTTGTTCCATTCATGGTATGCACAAACTCAATGTATAACAATGATTTACTAAATCTGTCTCTGTAAACACACCATACCCGAACAAGTTTATTCATTATACCAGTTAATGTGTACTGTACATGTGTGTAGATAAGTGTGTATACCTGCTGGTGTATCTCTGGCTACAGCGAGTGTTGATGCACTGAGGCAGCGTCTCATGCAGACTGGGATCGATCACATTCAGACTGACTGGCTCGTGGTGCACCTCACAGCTGGGGTTCCTGCATAAAACATCATAAAACACAACAGGTAAAAATACAGAAAGGTGCAGGTGAATATTCTTAGGAAAAAGTCAAACATTCTGCTGAAAGAATCTATCCTAATCCTAGATTGAAACATGATTGGACTTTAAAGAAGAAAGCAGTAAAATTGACAATGGAATCAAAGCATGAAGCCTCAAAGGAGCGTCTTCAATGTGTCAATTTATGCTAAGCAGCTTTAAAGAGAAAAAGGAAACATCAATGCTGCTCGACACGAAACAAAGAGAGAAATCTGACAGTGAAAAAATGATAATTGCATGTCTTCCTGAAATAAAAGGAGAAATTGGCATTTGAAACATTAACGTGCTGTCAAAGACTGCTGATGGTTTATGAAAGGATATTGGTGGAACAAGAGAGAGAGAGAAAGAGAGAGAGGAGAGACATGAAGGCATGACTAAAAATACAAGAGAGACAGTGACAGTCAAAGACAAGTAAGGAAGCACCCACAAACATTTACACGGCTCCAAAAATCATTACAGGAGCGCGATATGAGGGTAAACAGGTTTAACACCGAAACTTTGATTTGCTGATTTACTGTGATATTGATGTGGCAATCGTCAAATCATAACAAGCCACAGTTCAAATAGTAACAGGAATATTAAAGAGAATTGCCACCTTGGAAACGTGCATTTGCAGATACTTTACAGATGATTTGGCAAATGTTTCACATGACACTGAATGAGTCGTGCAATATAATACGGTCAGCAAGTTAAAAAAAGTGAAGCTATATGCGAGAGGTATATTCCCGCACAAACAGAAAAAACATGTGGTACCCATGACACGTTGCACCATGATGTATCTCTCCCTCTACCACATGTGAAAAGTAACTTCTCTAAAAGCAACCGGCACACATTCGTTGATTAAGGTTCCTTTCCCCTTTATGACATGACTGAATATAATTCACAAACATTGTAGAATTTGTTAATATAAATATGATGTAGGATATGGCTCAGACTGACCTGTTTTCAGCATTGGTGAGGTTACCAGTACACTCATTGACCTCCAGGGGGCACTCACATGGACACTCACATTCATTCTGCTCCATTCTGAAAAACACAAGACCAGTCACATGGTCAGTGAGGAAGCTCTATTCATTTGGTTTGGTTTTTAGGTGAAGTAAAAACCAATTGTATTAACATCCACAACATGTCAAGTTTCATAAGCTGAATTGTTGTTAGCTCATGATGCAAATGTAAATACAACCCACACAATCAATATCTACAATATCAGATCTGGATCTTTGGTAAACTCCAGAGGTTTGCCATGTTTGACATTGTTAAACAAACATGCAACACATATAATCTTTTCTTTGAGTGTGTGTAAGGGGCTGAGACCTGTGGCAGTTGAGACAGAGGCGGTCCACGGTGCTGCAGGCGCAGAACGCCAGAGAATCACACGTCTCGTTGACGATGCCAGCGAAGGCGTTGGTGCCGGGGATTCGGGTCAGACGGTACTTAGAACAATGGCTCCCATGGACCAGGTTCGTAAGGTCCCCCTATGAGAATCAAATGGGAAGATTAAAAAACACTTCAATAACTACTAATTCCATTATTTATTTATTGTTTTCTAATTTGTACGTTTCTTTTATTCTAAGAATTACAATTAACACTTCAAGCAGTGACTCGCTTTTTTATGTTACATTACATTACATTGCATTTAGCTGACGCTTTTATCCAAAGCGACTTACAATAATGTTAATTTATTTCCTTAAATTATCTATAAACAGATGCAGCTGGAAAAAAAGGAAACTGTAGTAGGCAACATTGGGAATATGACTTTATAAGTAGCTGAACATGGCATAACAACTAAGCTAAGGAACAGTAACTTAATTAATTAAAAGTTGTAGAGCTTAAATAGGAATATTATACACCAGGACTCTCTAACTACACAAGACAAACTGAAGCTTTAATAGAATTATACTAAATAAGAGCAAATAAGGTGGCAACACAAAGGATCACCACAGGGGGGCAGTGTTATACTATCACAGAGTATAACTGTCTGTCTTCTATCCACCAGGGCGTGCAATAATTTTGCCTCCTTTTTCACTGACAAAATTCAGAAAATAAGACAAGCAGTCAGTGCCTCTGCATCAGGAACAGCAAATGTTTTGTCTCTGTGTCCACTTAACATCAATTCAAACACCATGACACAATTCCATCAGATTAATGATAAAAACCTAGAGGACATTATTCAACTTCTGAAATCCTCCTCCTGCTGCCTTGATATTATTCCAACGGGATTTTTTAAAGATGTTTTGCCTTGCATGGCCTCAGATCTACTTCATATAGTAAACAAATCTCTTCACTCAGGTATTTTTCCACAGGCCCTGAAAACTGCAGTCATTAAACCGCTCTTAAAAAAGAATAATCTAGATGCTTCAGTAATGAACAATTACAGGCCCATATCAAACCTGCCATTTCTAGGTAAAATCATTGAAAAAGTTGTTTTTCAACAGCTGAGTAATTTTTTGCATTTAAATGACTGTTTCGATGTGTTCCAGTCAGGCTTTCGTCCGAACCACAGTACTGAGACTGCTCTTGTAAAGGTCTTTAATGACATCCACTTAAACACAGACAGTGGCAGAACTTCAGTGTTAGTATTATTAGATCTCAGTGCTGCATTTGACACTGTTGACCACAGCATATTACTAGACCGACTGGAAAACTGGGTGGGACTTTCGGAAACCGTCCTAAATTGGTTTGAATCCTACTTAAAGGACAGAAACAACTTTGTTTCTATTGGTAAATACACATCTGAGTTGACAAATATGACATGTGGGGTTCCTCAAGGCTCCATCCTGGGGCCGCTTCTCTTAACATCTACATGCTACCACTGGCTCAGATAATGAAAAACAACAAAATAAGTTACCATAGCTATGCAGATGACACACAAATTTACGTAACAGTTTCAACAGGAGACTATGCTCCAATTCAAACACTGAGTAAGTGCATTGAACAAATCAATGACTGGATGTGTCAGAACTTTCTCCAATTAAACAAAGATAAAACTGAGGTAATGGTTTTTGGAGCCAAGGCAGAACGTATAAAAGTTAGCGCTGAGCTTCAGTCTGCAATGTTCAAAACAACAGATAAAGCCAGAAATCTAGGTGTAGTCATGGACTCTGACCTGAGTTTCAACAGCCACATTAAAACAGTTACTAAATCAGCCTACTATCACCTAAAGAACATATCTAGGATTAAAAGACTAATGTCGCAGCAGGATTTGGAAAAACTTGTCCATGCTTTTATCTTCAGTAGACTCGACTACTGCAATGGTGTCTTCACAGGTCTCACTAAAAAGTCTATTCGGAAGCTGCAGCTGATTCAGAACGCCGCTGCTCGAGTCCTCACTAACACTAAGAAAGTGGATCACATCACTCCTGTTCTGAAGTCTTTACACTGGCTTCCTGTGTGTCAAAGAATAGATTTCAAAATACTGCTGCTGGTTTATAAAGCTTTGAATGGTTTAGGCCCAAAATACATTTCTGATCTACTGCTAAATTATGAACCATCCAGATCTCTCAGGTCTTCAGGGACTGGTCAGCTTTCTGTCCCCAGAGTCAGAACTAAACATGGTAAAGCAGCGTTCAGTTATTATGCTCCAAATATCTGGAACAAACTCCCAGAAACCTGCAGGTCCGCTGCAACTCTGACTACTTTTAAATCCAGACTAAAGACTTTTCTTTTTGTCGCTGCTTTTAATTGAACTATTCATATCTTAGACTGCACTGTAACTTTTATCCATGTATTTTTTCTTTTAGTGTTTATCCATGTATTTCTTCTTTTAATGTTTATTTTATTAGCTTTTCTTTTTAATGACTGATTTTAAATGCCATTTTCTTAATGTCTTTCATTTGTTGTAAAGCACTTTGAATTGCCTTGTGTTGAAAAGTGCTCTATAAATAAACTTGCCTTGCCTTGCCTTGCCTTCCTCTGCTTTCAATCATACATCCAGTTATCTCATGTTAACCGCCTCACCGTGATGCTGGTGTTGAACTTGTAGAAGCGCTGCACGGTGCGGTCACTGAAACTGTTGCACAGGTTTTTCTTCACGAAGTTGGGATGGTTCAGGATGTCGTTAGCCACCAACGGCTCCTGTATTCCATCACAAAAAAAACAGAAGGACAAAATTAGATTTAAAATAATAAAGAAGTAGCTAACTGTGATTAATGTTTTTGTATACTATTATATATTAGTCTCTGGTCCTTTACCTTGTGTGTAATGTGCTGCTGCTCTGCGGGGGCGTGACCTTTGGGGTCAATGAGAGTGGGGTGAGCCACCAGGTACCCTCTGTCCTCCATTATGAAGCACCTTATTTATGCAAGTAAACACACAAATAAATGTAAGTACAGCAGACATAGTGACCTCGGAAATCAATTTAAAGACTCACATATTTATACTTTCATTGACCATTTAAACTTTTTTTTAAATCCCCTACTTCAACCTGTAAAATACTGCTCCATTCTACTTCCCTCCATTCCTTAAACATTGTGCCAAATACTGCGACTCCCTGCTCTTCCACCCCCTTTAAGCTAATCCTGTTGTATATGGCTCCTGAACACAGACAGAGAGAGAGCATGAAGGAAGACAGAAAAAGAGAGAGAGAGGGAGGAAGTGGGTGGTAGAAGGAAAAAGGGATGAAGACAGAAACAAAACAAAAAGGGAGACTTAAAAGCCAGAGAAAGTATGTAGGGCTGAGACAGCAGCAACGCCACATCTTCCAGCAGGAATGCCATGATAATCAGCTTATCTCTTCTTCCCTCCCGTTCTTTCTTATCTCCTTCAACCCTTTGCAAGTTGAGTTCTCCACATTTAGATACAATTCAGGGCAAAAGAAAATAAGTAATTATCTAAATAAAGAAGTAAGAAGAGAAGATTAAACAACAGACACAACAAACCAACCCTTCCTACCTGATCTTGTTGCCCTTGTCCTGGTTGCAGACTGGCAGCAGGTCCAGTAAGACCTTATAGAAGTAGCGGAGAGTGAAGTCTATGCCCATCACTGCAACTGCATACCCAGGAGCCATCTGAGAGCTGGAGAGAGAGAAGACAGAGCAATAAAGCACACCAGATTTGTTTTAAAGATGTGGGAAAACAGTTTAACTTTGCCTTGAGTTTGTGTTTTTACTCAAAATACCTTTATTACAACACAAATATTTACACATTTTGTACACACCAGCCAAAAACAAATCTAAAGCACACACAAAATACATCCCACTCACCTCAAACTCTCTCTTTCAATCTGTGTTTATGCAGACTACAGACTGCGTAGTGTTATGCTCAGTGAGCCGGCCATCCACACACTAATCCTGATTCATCACACACACTGATACTGAATGTTTGTGTGTTTATTGCAGTGGCCGTGGTAAACAGTTCCTATTGTGCTGCTGTTAGCGGTGTTCCCGTGCTAAGCTTTATCTTAAACTCACAGAACTAGAAACATAAATACTTCAATCTCAGCTGCAGTTAAAGGCTTTTTAGAGGCTGTGTTTAAAACCTTCTGCTATGAAAGAAAGTAGCTGAAACACAGAGTAATACTCTTTACTTGTGGGCACTTTGGTAGAGCATATACTTAAAGACAACTGTGATGGAAACAGAGCATTTGCTTTAGGGACAGTGACATATTTCTACCTTTCTAAAGTTGTTTAAGACCAAGGCAACTTGGCCTTATAGCTCTGTTTTTCTTTTCAAAACGAGTCTCTAACTGTCTGCTGCTATGCACAGTGGGTTGTCAGAGCTTTTTTGCTAAAGTCAGCTCCCTGCTGCTGTGGCCAAAAATGACACTATAGGAGCTGTGAGAGTGAAACAAAACTGTACCATTTCTGGTTGAACAGCTAAACAATGAGCTGAGACTCAAATACAGGATAATGGCAGATACAGTGTTCCTTCAATTCCCACAATGTTATTTTTTCCTGGTTAGGATGGTGTGTTTACTTCCTTTTTGTTTCCTTTTATGATACAAAGTCGCTGAAATGTAAACAACTGACTTGCTAAAATAGTGTACATAACAGTCGGATAAATAGAGAAGTCGGTGAACTGACTCAGCAATGAAATGTAACACAGAAACTTCTATCTAAAGTTTGCCAGCATTACCTCACATAAGTCAAGTTAGCCTGCAGCAGCAAAACACTTTCAACTCACTTCGAATGAGTACTTTTTTAACCAGATACTTGTCCAAGAAAATACCTGTCCTGTAGGACTTGAATCTTCTGGTGCAGTAACTAAGAAAGCATATTTACTTTTTTGAGATGGCTAAAAATACACTATCTCAATCTTCTTACCTGGAGGCATGGATGGTGTGACTGATAGTGACAACGTAGCCCGCACCCCCCACATCCAGGTAGGGTCCCGTGAAGGTGACGAGGCCAGGGTTAGCCACAGCATGCTGGTACCTACACATCACACAGGAAGAGGGTTAACTCACAAAGCTGACAAAAGTTGAATGGAACGTTTTTGTGTGAAATGCAAAGAATTGGTGCTGCATTCTTTTGGGTCTTCCCTGTATACAAACAACTGTCACTATTTATAAATGATAATATTTACTCTTACATTTTTTTTATTTGAGGAAAAGTATACTATTGATTGTGCTGATAATCCGACTAACAGCCTAACCTTTACCAAAATATTATCGCATGACTTAAGTTTTTTAAGTGTTAAGTTAAAACTAAGATCAATGAGAAAATCAGAAATTGCTGGACCATTTTAGGCAACAAATGGGCGGGCAGTCTGTACACATACTCATTCCCTTTAACTAAAACACACACACACACACACACACACTTCTTCAGCCCCTTCACACTCTCCAAAGTAAGCCTCACCATTGTCTGCGGGTCGGGTCGAAGGCTTTGTCCATCAGTGATCCTGGGTAAATCCGGAGCACCCCACTGGGCGTTGCTATGTAACGGCGCACAATGTAGCAGTTGAGGCTACTCATTTCCATTAGTGTCATCCACTCATCCGTGACGTGACTGGTCGCCATAACCTCGTTCCTGACAGAAGACTGCAGAAGGATGAAGGGATGGAGGGAGAAACAGAGAGAGAAGAGGGACAGTGAGGGGAGGAAAAAGAGAAGGAGGGTGTAAACACGAAGAAGAGAAAAGGTTGAGCATTTGATAAAAAAGCTCTTAGTCTTAATCAGGGGTTTGCCTTGAAATTAAATTGGCTTAAAGTTTGCCTCCAATTTACCATTTAACAAAATGGGAAAGAAAGTGAAAGGTTCTCCCCGTTCGAACACCCCTAAACATGAAATGATTCTATTGTGTTCCCGTTTAAGATAGTCATTTGTCATTTTAATATTTCAAAAATCCCAATAGTCAAAGCATAGAACACCAGTATTTAGGAATAAATAGGACTATTAGCCCTAAAGCCCTGCTAACACTCAGACAATTCACATCCCAGTGCCATTTTCAGAGAAGCTTCTTACTTTGAAAGGGGTGATGAGGTCACCGGAGGGGGCCTTTAAGACTAGCCTGGGAAACAGAGCTGGGACTGGGGCTTACAGTTCAAACTTTTACCCCCTAACTCCCCCCAGGATAGGAATGCACACACACTGCCAAAACCACGTGGGGGCTTTTCCTCCTTCTTAAAGGTGCAGAGCTTCATTATAAATGTGTGCATTTTAGGTATAATGTAAGCTGCCTGAAAAGTTGCTTGCCAAATGCTGAAAGAAAGTTGCATTTAAATCGTAACACTAACTATCATGGGACTCATTAATTGTGTTTGTACATCCTTGATGCAGAATATGAATGTGCGTGTACATGCCTGAAGCCTGACCGCAGGGCTGGACGTGTGCCAGGTGTTTGTGAGGTAAACAACATTAACCCCATGTTTGCCCACTGGCTGGTCTTAGCCTGGAGATATATCTATGTCTATATCATTAAGTACCTTGAGGCCTGGGTTGGCTATGAGCCTGGTGTTATCACTCAGGTAGGCGGTGTAGTGCTCCACCATGCGCTTTGTTTCCGGCTGACTGAGGTGCTCGTACGGAGAGGAGAAACTTCCAGCTGCCAACATCACCGTGGGAGACTCTGTGAAAGAGACAAAAAGAGACAGTCAGAGATGGTTATAAATGTCTAAGAGCTGACTATGGATAACAATAAAGTTTGAAGACTTCTTTTTCACTCCCAAGTTATAATAAATGAGTGTCTTTCTGTTCTCACCAACTGTGGCGAGCTGTTTGAAGTGCAGGCAGGAGCTGGGCTGAGCCAGCAGGTCTAAGCGATGATACAGCAGCTTGGAGCTGGGCGCTGTGTTCAGGTTCTTCAGATGTTTCACTGGGATCTCCGGCTGCACGTACACGATGCACAGGATGAACGACGTGTCCTGAACCTAGAAGACAGAAGACAGTGGAGGATTAAGGCTGATGATATTATTTACATACTTTCATTTTTAGACTTGTTAATACAATACAAGCAGCTGGGCACTGTGGTTTAAGCAAACACTTTTCCAACAGGGGTGAAAAGTGCATTTGCCAATTGTTTGACCTTTTTCAACCATGGTTTTATAACCAATAGGTGTGTGTATTACTGGAAGCAGGACAGTGCATGTGGGATTGACCTGAACAACTACAGTACGGTGCCCATGTTCATGTAGTCATCCAGTGCAATAATGTTGAAGGTTTATTAAACTGTTTTTGGTCAACCAAGTGCTGGCCTTAAATACTTATTAGCAGGATGAGAAAGTTGTTGGTTTTGGTACTTTCATTAAATGAGTTGACATTAGGGGAAAAAACAGAAGCTTCTGATAACTGGAGAGACAATAGGAGAAAATGAGCTTAGCTGCTAGTTTTAAGGAGACATTTTGTCTACATTCTGGTCACAAGCACCGAGACGTGGTATGCTATAAAAGGATTTCCCTACACAGTTTTTGTCGTCTGGATTTTTCATTTGTGGCCAATGTCGACATATTGTTGGCTCTATAAACGTGATTTAAAAAAACAGACAAAGCTGCCACACTCATGGCAAAATGTGACGTGGCTTAACTGACTGTATGAAAAAAAACACAACATGATTTGTATAGGTTCAAAGGGAAATACCTTAATCAAGAGCGATATATTTGCTAATGCCACATTTCTAAATGTAAAAATACTTGGCATTATGGTATTGCTGTCCTGTTGTTACAAAACATGACACCTTTGGGCCAGAGAAGGAAAGCATATTTGAGGGTTTTTGGGTGTGGGAGAACTTGGTTTTTATTACAATTTTAGGTGGTGGAGTTTTGCTGGCGACAGAAAGACTGGAGGCATACATCTCCTCATAAGCATCTTTTGTTTTGACAGTCTTTGTAGCTTTGTTTGGGAACTTTGAAAAAACATGTGCTACTTCTATTTGCTTTTTATTTCACATAGCATTAAGGATTAAACTGTGAATGTTGATGTCACCAGTGTACACGAGTGTCGAGTCTCTACAAGGTTCATACAAACACCTACCAGTTTCCAGGCGTAGCTGACGTTGTATGCGTCCTTGCTGTTGTCCCGGAGTCGGTTGTGGTGCCAGGACAGAGAGGAGTTGACTGGGACAGAAATGACCTGACTGCCCAAAGGGAGGCTGCAAGAAACATACAGTATTAAACACCAACACATACGATATGTATGTATTTATCAATGGGTGAATTTCTGTCTTTTGAATGTAACGTCTCTTACCTGAGGATGTTCTGCCGCACAACAGGGAATGCTGGGATATTCTCGTAGTGGATAATGTCCGTGTGCAGGGGAGGCTCTGTCATCAGGTAGGGCCGTGTGAGTGATGGATGCATCAGGGTGTAACCTGGAAAATCACAAAGCAATTCATAACATCATTCATTTGTGTTTATATACTGAAAAATAACACAACATCCTCAAATGGCCAATTTATGCACATAGCATTAAAACAGAGCAGCAGTGTTTTCTTTGGTCACTGTCAAACAAGGCATTCATACACCACAATCAAGCATGCAATCCTTACTATATAACTCTGCAAATTAAGTCATAGTCTCTTTATACACGGTGAAATCCTTGTTGATGCAACAAATAAAATCATGATAAAGAGTAACTACTAACTAGATTATTGCTTCAAACCCTAAATGTCACTTAAAGTCCAATTGACTTGAATTCTGGCAACTTTAAACATACAACCTGAATGTTAGAAGAGCTCCAAAGCTGTTAAAACAACTCTATTTCAGGAACCAGAAAGAAAAGTATCTTTAAGACACTTTGGTATAACTACTTGTTTGTCAAAGTCCTGTTATATTATAGAGTTGCCTTTTTAGAAAAACATTTGATCAAAACCTTGACAACAAGGAAAGATAGTACACTTAAAGTCAATAGAACATATGCCTGTCTACTATTTCAGAGTGAAGAATTATTCTCTTGTTCACTTGCTTTTTGCTTGGTGGAGTGTAGTGCTGTAATAAACTCAGCACTTAGCAGCATCATTTTAGGAGAGCCAAGAAGCCCTCAAGGTACTGGATTGCTGATCTACTCTGAGCAAAGTAAACAAACTAAATCATGTGCTGTTGTTTTTAAGACCATCCTAATACACTGTGAAAGAGGGAGTGTGTTGCTTTGTGTCGTGTGTGTTGTGTTTCATTTAGCATCTCTGTCCTCACACTGCAAACTACAGCACAAGGGCCAGAGTATGTATATAAGTCAGAGAGATCTATACATTGAAAAGGATAAATGCCTCCCATGCAAAAATATTTCCAATTTACTTGTGAGCTATTTTTAGTTCCAGGTCCGGAAACCTCTTGTCAGCCCTGTTTGCCTAATTGTATTTACCTACAGGCTAATTGCCAGCAGACGGTTTGATGCCAGCTAATAACATTACATGGGACTCAGTCGTCAATGTTTTCAGTGTTGCTGCATTAATAAGCACCGTTTATAAGCTATAATTGAATGGTATATTTATTAAAATAACAAACATTTAAGAGGGAAAAAAGAGACCCATTGAAAAGTGTAGCAGAGGAGCAAAACTCACACAGCTACAAAAATGCCACTTGCAATAATTATGCTTAATAGTGAGAAAATGATGACGCTAAATAATTACCATTCAGGTGAGTAAACACTTGGTAGTTTGCCCATGTTTTATGATTTGCTCCACGTGCATCACCTCCCTCATAAGTATTTCCTCTACAGGTCATTCACTACTCCCTCTTTTAAACATGGCACTACCTCTCAGTCCCAAATAACATACACATAATACGTCTGGTTATTGATTTGAATTTAAAAATACCTTCCTTTTCTGCTGGCTGTGTGCAAAAATCTAAAAGAAGGGACATTATCCCAAGTAGTATTTGTATTTTTAGTATACTTAAGGGGAATCAATATGTAGCTATAGTGCTATCTAGCAAAACCCTGTCCATTAACATCCCTGCCCTCCAGGCCTACTGAGCACAACCTGCCAGCTGTCCAGCACCAGCGGATCATCCAAGACCCCCTCAGCTGAGGCCAAAACAAACTGAGACCGGACATGAGCACTACCGCCCTGCGCTGTGGCAACGCACCGAGGCATGAACTGAACAGAGAACAGATTGCCAAAGAAGTGCCAGTGCTACCAACAAGATGTCAATTACAGATAATGGCTGTGGAGGAACTTGAAAGAGACTAAATAAAATGTAATTCCACTTGTATGGAGACTAAACACCTCTCTCACTCTCTTCCAAACATTTGGACTGTTAATTTAAGGCTAACAAAGATTGATACCTTGAATAGGCACTGGAGTCTGTCACACATGTTGTAGGAAGAGCTTTCCTGCTTCTGTTGTTACTGGCTTGGTTTAAATTAAGCAACATGCTATGTGAATGTCTTGTTTGCTGTAGTTCCCATAAGACTTGAACAACTTTATTTAGAGAACAGATTATCAAGATTTAAAGCCATATTTGGGTTACACTGCTCTTCATGTGCCTGAAGTTAGAAAGTAGTCCTGTGTTAAATTGATTATTTCCTGTATCTATGTTACTGACCTTTGTTGTCAATGAGAAACGTGTATGAAGCCAGTGAGTCCTGATAGTATGTGACGTCCTCCAGGATGTAGGCCAGGTTCACGTCCACCCCGACCACGCCCAGGAGCAGGTTACCGAAATAACACGGCCGGCTCACGGTCATAATAAACCCTGGAGAAAGAAGAACAACAATATAAGTAAAGTTCATAAAACACCTCAGATACGTTTAGGAATGTCTCTTTTTTGTCTGTATTAGAGAAAGAGTTCAATAAGTTGGGAAATTAACTTCTTCACTTTCATGAGAAGATCTATACAACTCTCATATCTGTACAAAACATATGAGCCTTGATCCAGCAGGCAATTAGCTTAACTTAGCATAAAGACTGGAAGCAGGGGGTAACAGCTAGCCTGGCTGTATTTCCTGACTCCTCCTTTCAAACTGTTTGTAATTGCAACTAATCTGAAGTAGGAACTTTTGATTTCATGTTTTCTAATCGATCTTAACTTCAGGGTGAGCACCACTCACCGTCTCCCATGGGGTCCGAGTAGGGCAGGCTGAATCGGACCAGGTCGATCATGCGATTGGGCAGGTTGATGTAGAAGCGGCCCACTGTCGTCTCCAGGTTGCTCAGCTGATTTAGCACCATCATGCTTCCCTTCGACACCGGTATCATGGAGGCCGATCCGGACGAGGACATCCCAGATGAGCGGTCTCGACCTGACCCTCGGTCAACGCCATATTTCCCCGAATTCTGCTCTGCAAGATCCCTCAGGAAGGCCAGCTCCTTCAGGCCTGTTACTCCCTCTGATGGAGGAGGGAGAGCGAGAGATTGAGTTTAGGATAGTCGAGTCGAATTTGTTTTTAATTTAATCGAGCAGGGATATTAGGAACAAATCAGTAACTGACGGCATGGCTGCAGGCCTATTGAATAGGGCAACTGTGCAAATGAAAAGAGGTAAACAGCTTGTCACTAAAGAGCGTATGACTTCAATTCCAACCGTACAAAGGCAGCCCACTGTTCTCTTTCCCCTGAAGCTGTAAACAACAAAACGTTCAAGGAGCTGAATAAAGAAATCACACCCCTGCCATTAACAAGGGCAGATATCATCAAGAATCATTGAAACAAGGTGTATTCAGAACATGAACCTCATGCAGTTCACATGGTCAGGCGGCAAAAGGCTTTCACTGAACATGATCTTATAATCAAAGCTCATACAATACATTGCCACATGGATTTCCCAAACATATTTGGCTTCAGCAACAGAAATATTTCATACATGCAGGCTCCAACTTGTAAACCTGCATCATGATCTCTATAGCTTTGTTCCTTCAATCCTAGGCATCTGCCAAACAACAATTGTCACCTGTGAAGCTCAGAGATCATGACATGAGCAAATCCCTCATCGCTTTAAAGAAAATATGCAGCTGAGTCGTTAATGCACTCTTTAAACTCTACATTCCCATGCCTCATAAGGTCATTTAGAGGACAATGGATAACCATAGCAGGCCCCTTCAGCTGTCACCTGGAACATTTGGCATCCCATAACCTATTGGGAAGGACAGAGCCCTGAGTGTCTGCCAGTATCCAATCAGGACTGGATTAGAGCAGAAACCCTCTTTAATGCCGAGGCTCTGCTGATCTTCACGCTTGGCGACTGACGGGAGTCAATGTCGTCATGGGTGGCAATGTCAAACCACCAGAGAGCAGAACGTTGGCTGACAGCACAGGTTCCCAATCTTTATTATAGGATAGGTATAATGATCCTTATGTAAATAAAATGTTTGATTTTGTAGATTAATCTCACATTGAAAGATACTATTGTATCTTTGTATACATTTATTCTAAGCAAACACAATTATGTTGATTACTGAACCTTGAACAGCCCGTCTGTGTTTCATCTTTCCACAGCACTCCTTAAAACATCACTATGGGAGTAAATCAGTCTTTCATCACCCACTTACTCAATCAGCATGTGCTGTAATGGTATAACTACCCATCTACCTAGCTAAGAGGCACAAAAGCAAAAACAGCAGTTGGAGAGTTACGTCAGAGGAGGTACATTGACCAGCATATGTGTAATAATATCGAAGTTCTTATAATCAGGGTTCATACACTTTTTCACCAATGATTTTCAATGACTTCTCCATGACCTTTACCTAATTTTCCATGACCAAAAAAATTACTCTTTCTCAGCGGTACCACTGAAAATGGTTTATTTTAACATGGAACAGGAAAATAAGGTCTGACACATGGTGTGCCTATCTAAAACAAATCCAATAGTAGGCTTACTAGCTTCTACACGCTAAAGCAGATAAAATCTCTCATCAGCAAAATACCTCGACAGTTAAATGCCATTTTTACGTTTCATTACTATACGACACAGTATTTATTATCATTATAGTATTACTATTTCGGCGATTGGCTAAAATATAAATTATATTTGATGCAACTTTAGTTAAATTTCCATGACTTTTCCAAAACTTTGGGAAAAATATTGTTTTCCATAACTTTTCCAGGGCCTGGAATTTGCATTTTGAATTTCCATGACTTTTCCAGGTTTTTAATGACCGTAAGAACCCTGTATAATATGTATATTAAAATATGAATACAAATTAGTCCATAATGCAAAAAACAGGGACTGCAATCAAATTAAATCAACAACAAAAAAAGATTTTCTAAATGTCTCGATTAAATATGATTTCAAAGTTAATTTAGTCTGTCTTAACGTAATTGTATGCTATCTGACAGACTATTCAGCAGGTTGCTCAGCCTAGCATACACCGTTTTGGTGAGGATGGTGGACAACTCATTAACACACACAAACTGGACACACACACACAACTGTGCTTTATACTGCAAAGGGACTGCTGATCCCCTTCAACAATCAGCACTTCACATTTGGCAGAGGATGTAGGGAATAAGACACACACACACACACACACACACACCCACAGTGGGTCATTCAGCTGTGTGCAGCAGCGTCAGGAACAAAACAAATGTTTTTTTGGATATGCAATGCTAATAAACTCAGAGGACGGTAGATTTCTGCATCCTTTTCATCATGGGGCTCTTTAAACAGCCAGGGTCCTCTGTCAGACACACACAGAGTGAGCAGCGTGCCCTTTGAAGTCTCACTCTCTCCTCTCTTAGATGTACCTCATTTCCATTCTCCGATGCTAAAATGATTTGTGTTAATGGTGGACTAATGCAAACGCAGTGGATGTGAGTGTATGTGTGTGTGTTCTGTGCAGAGGGAGGAGGGAATTAGAGGAGGCAGATGGATAGACAAGGACAATAAAAGAGGAAAAGAAAGCATACACACATGGGGGAAAAAGCCTTTGAGGTTTCTGAGCACCTCTCTTACCTCCTGTCTCATGAACACATTGTGCCAAAGAATATAGAGAAAACAACACAGTAAACAAATCCAAGCAAAGCAACAAAAAGAATGAGAGAATGTGTGAGTAGGGCTAAAACTGACTGTTCTTTGATGTATCTATAATTATATGATTTTAGAGCTGGCTGGTGTTCTAAACAACTAAGGCAAAAGTAAAACATTAACAAACAACTAAGTGACATATGAGAGAACACAACAGTGTACTGCATTAGGTTTATTTTACATTACGATATTGCATGTTCAAATAATGTCAAAATATCTAAAAAGATTGCAAATTGTAAGACAAACTCTGCTCTTATACTTTGTGTCAGTCCAAGCAGGGCCCTGTTGGACCTCATTTGTCCAATACATCTTAAAATAATACAAATATTGAAATTGGATACACATTTGAGAAGACATTTTGTTGATTTAAAAGATCCGTTTGCAGCAAAACACTCAAGTTCACCTTGACGCAGAATTGTTTATTTTATAGCAGGAAGACAAAATCAAGGGGATAATCTATTAAAAAACATTGATCAGCCTTAAATATAAGTGACCTACCGTTCATGAGAGCGTATGTGAGGATCATGACCGAGTTGTTGAGGTGTCGGTTCTCCTCTCTGACCACACTGAGCGTCGCTCTCTTCTCATGCTCTGACGAATCTCGAGACGTGATACCGGACGACAGGTAGACGATCACCATGTCTGTGGCTGAAAGCAGAAACACAACACACGTCAATTGATATTAGATAACGTGACGAGAGTTGATTATGTTTTAAATAGCGAGAGCACAGGAGCTGGAATTGACCTCTGAGCACAGACACACATATTCCTAATTTGCAGCGTTTCTTACTGGAGCTGTGTTTGCAGAGACTGCTGGTGTTTCGGAGCAGCTGGAAGGCCTTCTGGAAGCCTGCAGCGTGCTGAGTGGCTGCATCAGACGCCTTGATGTTGGAGATGAAGGTGCTCATCTTCCTCTTGGTCTCGCTGGTGGCCGGAGAGAGCAGACTCTTATAGCACTGGTCCAGGGCGCAGGTGCGAACTGTCTCTGCCACTGACAAAATGGAGATCTGGAATGGAGTGATAAAGATGTCAAATGAAGAAAATGTTAATAAGAGTATCAGTATAGAGTTGTGAAGCATTTCAAAGCACAATGTCATTTTCTAAGGGTCTCTCAATCATAAAATAACAGAAGCCACAGTCAGGTGGTGTCCATTACAGTCAATGTGATCTGTATTTAAATGTTTAGGTATATGTGCTTCTCTAAACTTGCCCTAAACACAATGCGTTCTTCCTAATAAAGCAAGGTAAGAGAGATGTATTCCCCTTCTCTAACCTTGTCATGTTCATCGACGGCGTTGAGGATGACCAGTGCCGAGTCCCTGGCGATCTGAAGCTGGGTGTCAGTTACAGACGCTCCGTGGTCCACCATCACCACAATGTGTTTAGACTGGGGACGCACCGCAGACACATACACAGGCCTGCGGAGATACACAAACATACAAAACATTGACTAAACAGTTAACACATCCAAGGCAATGAAGACATACTGTTACAGCATGTGTACATCGATAAAAAGGTCTTCCTCTTGAAAAACTTTCATCATCATGTCAGTTTTATTTTCTTGTCTAGTCCGCACTATACAGTTTTCAGAAGGAATCCGCTTCCCTTCTCCGTTTGTGTGGAGGTTAAAAAAATGTTGTCTTTAATTTGTTGTTATTGCTGAATTATTTAAAAGAAAAAAAACATGTTTGAACGACTTGCTACAGCTGTATAACTTTAAAGCTTTAACAATTCTGTAAATGCTTAGTGTTTTTCAATTTCAATTTTTCAACAGCTCCTGCAAAAAATTAAAAGCATGACATTATCATTGACCCTGAGTGCAACAAGATACAATGTGCGCTCACTGTCAGCGTGCAGTTGGTATAAAACTTTAATAAAATTATTTAGAGTTATATTTTCAATATTTGGTGTACATGTTAAAGTACGTATGTTATCAGCTTGGTGTGATGAAGGGGGCTGGGTGGTCAGCGCCTGTGTGTGGTCTGCTGGACAAGGTGACACTAACACAGGGTGGAGAAGGGGAGTGATGTACTCACAAAGCCTCATTCACTCTTCAAGCAAGCCAAGTAACGTCATTTCTCTCATGGCTGCATGCCAGCTCACTGACTCGAACGGTCAGAGAAAGAGAAATCCGAAAAACATGATGTAAAAAAGCGAAACAAAAGCGAGAGGCAGTGCAAAAAAAAAAAAAAAAACAGAAAGTAGGAGAGACAAAAGAATACAGAAATAAAAGAAGAGAGAACGACACGTCTTTCAGCCGTGGCAACCAAAAAAGCCACAACACTGAAGCTGTGAAATTCCAATAAGCTTTACTGGTACAGAGCCACATTCCTGATAGGGGCATGTGTGGTCAGGGTGTGAGAGGGCGGCACGCAACCAACATGCCCTCTGGGCCACCCCACAGCAACTGACAGAGACGAGTGGGGGGGGGGGGGGGGGGGGGAAGGGCAGGAACAAGTTCATGTTTCTTTGTTTTACATAAGCCAGACTGTTACTTTGCCAAGAGAGTGATATTTGTTGACAACGTATTTGTGTTTGGCAGTAACTTTGAGCTTGGCCATAAAATGAAGACGGTTTATACCTGCTGCGGTGCTCGTAAGTCCCCTTGCACTGAAACTTGTGGGCAGGGAAGACTGTGAAGATACCCTCCTCTGAGCTGAAGTACTGCCACTTTATCCCCGGGTTGGACTTCAGGTTGTCTGCTAACACTGTAGAGAGAGAGACGGAACAGCAAACATGTTATTTAAGTGAAGAATAAAGGGGAAGGAGAAAGAAACACAGGAGAGAAATATAGAGAAAGGAAAACGGGGAGCGAAAGGTAGGGCGCAAGGGAAGAAGGTCAAATAGAATATAGATCCCTTTGAATGAAACACACTACAGTAAGAGCGTTAAGACCACTGCCATTAATGTTCTTATGTGTATAAAGGATGTACAAATCTATTTTATCTAACAGAGGACAAGAAATGATGTATCTGTCCATCTGTCTATCTTTTTATAATGTACTTTTGAAGTCTTCTATTTCAGGAAGGAGATCTTTTAAGTTCAGGTGTTAACTGGGATTCCTGTTGAAAGAGTGGGTAAGACGAAGCACTCTGATATCTTAGGCTGAATGTGGTGTTTTGGATCAGCGAGGTCCTTTTAAATATTGTATGCAAGAGTGGGTTTTACAAATATACTTAACTTGTAAATGGAAAGGAAATAATGGATTTCTATTTTTAATTGTCACACATGCAAAGCCCACACAATACCATTTTGAAAAGAATGCACGGAATATGTGATAAGCGAGTTACTGGACGTAATTACATATTTGGTTAAAATCCCTGTATTATATTGAATGTTGGAAGGGTGTTCTGATAGAAAGAATGGCAAAATTGACAAAATTAGGATTGTTTGTTTTTATTCTCCCAAAACTGCTGCTGTACTGTAAAAGCTAACCAACCATACAAACAAGTTGTTGATCCAATAACTAAACAAATCAGTACTAACATCTAACATCAGATAGTAGCAAGGAATCCCATCCTGCCCTGACAGTTTACAATCAGTGGAGAGCAGTTTCAAGTAGTGGCTCCAAAACGGCGTGAGGTAATTGTTGCCTGTCTTTGCATGAACTCAGAGCTGGATCCAGTCTGACAGGAATCTATACCTCATGCATTGTGCAGTGATTGATTCTCTGCTAGCCTGGCTCATCCTGAACAAGCATGCTTATGTAACTTGTCGACGCTCCCTATGACGAACACTTGTGCATTGTTTTCTATTATTGAGCTTTTCACACCTAATTGAGCTCTATTCAAACCTGTCTATTCAGGCATGACAAAACACCCCTTTGTGACCAGACATACAGTTTACACATGTAAATGTATTTCCCAATCCACAAGTCTGGTAGGATGTATTAACTCAAGAAAGAAAAATAACTCTTTAACTACTAGGAAGTATACAGTACACGTCTTTCATTTGGATACCGGAACTGGATCTGTGTCATAACTGTGAGTGCAGGCCGAGCTGAAATAACAGCCTTAACTACGACCTCTGCAGAGACACTGAGCCTGATTATTTGCTCAACACCAACACACAGATTTTTTTTTTTACTGGGTCACAGAGTCAACAGTTTCTTCACAGAGATCCCATCACAAAGCCAGCAACTTCCTTTCCGCTCACTGCAACACAAAACGGCCTTTCACAAAGGGATCGGGGGAGGGGGAGCGTGGAGTTAGAATATAAACCTTTGGGGGAAACAGAGAGGGAGCAAACAGAGTGTAGCCACCAGAGTAGGCTTTATTTTGGTATCACAAAACAATAATGCAACTGTTGAATCAATTTCTTTCTTAACCCTTAGATGCATAAGTGGGTCTTTTTTGACCCGGTGAGGTGGTTTTCTTAGAGTATCTTTGTAATTACATTTTTTTATCATTTCATATTCCAGCTATTCCTCAAAAAACATGTTTTGGATATCAAGCCATTCACATTTTTTATTTACATTTTAAGAAATTGTAGTTTTTGTATGACTAACCCAAGCTTCCATAAGTGGGTCAAAAATGACCCGCATGCATTTTCTATGGGGTTTCGTTTTTTCTTCAAAATGTAAAAAAAAATGTCTAAAATTATAAATAGTGAAAAATGAAATATAAAATATTTTTAGTGTGAACCAAAATATAATACTAAATATTATACAAGTGATTTTTCTTTACCAAAATGACAAAAATGGCATAAAAACACATTATTCTAATACAGGTCCTTTTTGACCCACTTATGGAAGAGTGTAGGGTCCAGTCACTCGTGCATCTAAGGGTTAAAAACATAAATCAACCATGGCAAATCCAATTATCTTTATCATAGCAAGTATGCTTGAAGTTTAAAGTATGCAAGTATGCTAAATTAACTAATCTTTCAAATATAGATTAACAATCTAAAACACATCTTCTCAGGATTCAAACCAAATTGATGTCTTGATATAGGGATATAACATATTGTCTTGAATCCCTATAGGCAAGGCAAGGCAAGGCAAGGCAAGTTTATTTATATAGCACTTTTCAACACAATGCAATTCAAAGTGCTTTACAAAAAATGAAAGACATTAAGAAAATAGCATTTAAAATCAGTCATTAAAAAGAAAAGCTAATAAAATAAACATTAAAAGAAGAAATACATGGATAAAAGTTACAGTGCAGTCTAAGATATGAATAGTTCAATTAAAAGCAGCGACAAAAAGAAAAGTCTTCAGCCTGGATTTAAAAGTAGTCAGAGTTGCAGCGGACCTGCAGGTTTCTGGGAGTTTGTTCCAGATGTTTGGAGCATAATAACTGAACGCTGCTTTACCATGTTTAGTTCTGACTCTGGGGACAGAAAGCTGACCAGTCCCTGAAGACCGGAGAGTTCTGGATGGTTCATAATTTAGCAGGAGGTCAGAAATGTATTTTGGGCCTGAACCATTCAAAGCTTTATAAACCAGCAGCAGTATTTTGAAATCTATTCTTTGACACACAGGAAGCCAGTGTAAAGACTTCAGAACAGGAGTGATGTGATCCACTTTCTTAGTGTTAGTGAGGACTCGAGCAGCAGCGTTCTGAATCAGCTGCAGCTTCCCAATAGATGCTTTAGTGAGACCTGTGAAGACACCATTGTAGTAGTCCAGTCGACTGAAGATAAAAGCATGGACAAGTTTTTCCAAATCCTGCTGTGACATTAGTCTTTTAATCCTAGATATGTTCTTTAGGTGATAGTAGGCTGATTTAGTAACTGTTTTAATGTGACTGTTGAAACTCAGGTCAGAGTCCATGACTACACCTAGATCTCTGGCTTTATCTGTTGTTTTGAACATTGCAGACTGAAGCTCAGCGCTAACTTTTATACGTTCTGCCTTGGCTCCAAAAACCATTACCTCAGTTTTATCTTTGTTTAATTGGAGAAAGTTCTGACACATCCAGTCATTGATTTGTTCAATGCACTTACTCAGTGTTTGAATTGGAGCATAGTCTCCTGGTGAAACTGTTACGTACATTTGTGTGTCATCTGCATAGCTATGGTAACTTATGTTGTTGTTTTTCATTATCTGAGCCAGTGGTAGCATGTAGATGTTAAAGAGAAGAGGCCACACAAGTGCCACTACTAGGTTTTGGTTGGAATTAAATGTAGTTTCCAATCCAATACAACATTTGGTGGGATTTAGACAGGTAATGCAATATTTAATTTGTTACTACTAATACATATTCACTGTGGTTTGTGGAGGTCATGTGCAGCTTTACACATTCAACTACTATTGTAACATTTAGCTGACTATGTGTTATTATTTGGTTGGAGGTTTCCACAGATGGGTTTGATTTCAAATATTTAGCTAATTGAGTTTATGGTCTATGCCAGACTAACCTCCATTTATGCATAGCAGCTGCAGCTAAATATTCTCATATGTGGTTCTTGGCTTGTTATCATATTGAATTAATCACCTGCTAACGAGAAACTGTCTGACCCTTTCCATCCCTACAGCAATATTACAGCCAAATACCTTTTTTTTTTCAAAAGGAGGGGTGGAAAAATCACATGTCAAATATTCAACAAACATTTAAATCCCAGAGAAATTGAATATATAAACAAATAGATACATTGCAGAACCACTGTGGAACTTGCTGTAGCCTAAGTTCCTGGCAAACAACTAATCTTTTGAGACATAGCAGGTCTTTGCACACCTCCATCTGGTGGCCCATCATCCCTGCCCTGTCACTCCATCCATCTCTAAAGCCTCATATAAACAGGAAACACTCAGTTGTGTTGACAGTGGAAGAAGGGCTCTGTATACACCTGTCAGGCTCCAGTGCTCCACTCTGCCACCAATGTTTAGATCTTCTCAGAAACACATGGACAAGCCAAGAAATAGGACCCAGAAGACACCCATTTCCTACAGCCTTAATGATATCTGGATCTCTTTCTATACATTAAAACACCATATGTACAACTTGTGTGCTAGAATGTCCAGATATTGCAAACAGATTTGAAGAATTCTCCCAAAGTGCCACCCAAGTATAAAAGTAAATAAGCTAACATTCCAACATAGTTTCTTGTTATTCAGTTTTTCTCTATGTATGACTGAGTAAACAAGACTTAAGAGTCCACAGCCAAGCTAGAAGCTCTGTAAGGTTATACTGTGGCGCAAAGGTGCTTGGAGCTGGGGATGTTCATGGTTTTCTGACTTACCAAAAACACAGAACTATGATAATGGGAATGTCAATAGTTTTGCAGGTTATTCGTCATAAACCAAAGTGCCATAATTCGGACGGAGATGGAAACATGATTGTCCTGGCAATCTCTCCAATAGTTGTAGAGATAATTCACTCAATAGAAGCATGAACCTCATGCTGCCACTATGGGAAAAAGCCAAAGTATGAATGATATATCATCTGGGAAACTATAGATATCTGCAAAAATTACAAAGCATTTGCCATTTTTCACATATTTCTGGAGCTCTGTTCCAGTTTCAGTTTGTTTCCTATCTTGACACTCACAACACCAAATACCTTGGCATTGTGATACAGCTCAATGTGACAAAACTGAGTTTTTCGAAAAAAGATATGTGTAAGTGTGCACATACATACAGTTTACTTCATGAAAGTAAACACGCCTTTTGGGAAGCATAACTATAAGTTGACACAACATGTCTAAGCCAGGAAAATGAATGAAATTGCACTTGATGGGATGAAGGCTGCAACAAGGAAGAAAATGGATGGACGAAAAAAGATGAAACAAACTAGTCCTATAATCACACAGCGCTCCACCGACTGTCACCTCTCATCTACTTGGCTTTTCACTCCCACCTGCTGGTATCACTATTGATGCCTCCCACATCCACCCTCCCCCCCTTAAAAAAGTGATGAAAAATACAGTCTTGATAAAATTACTCTATATCAATCAGCTCTCGACTTTTCTTTCTTCCCCTTCATTCATCATTCTCTCCCTCTCAATTATCTCTCCCTCCCTTTTTCCCCTCTCTAGCTGCTTGTTTAGACTGGGCTGAGACAAATGGGAGAGAATGAATACGCTGGGAACATGGGGGTCAAGGAGAGCTGAGTGTGAGGGACAGGGAGAGGAGAGGGGTAACTTGAACTCGCCGTGACTGGCTTGCAAGGAAAATAACACCCAGCCGATGGTGACGTGTTATGAATGGCAGTCATTATGAATGGTTTGCAGAAAGAGGAGCAGAATACTGGTATGTCTGGAAAAAATAGGAGCGGTTCACCAGAAGAAGAACAAATGATGTTTAAGGTATCCTGTAGATAGGGAAGGGAGGGGGCAAGTTCAATATCCAGGCTTGTATTGAGGAGTAAAGACTTCAGTATATTTAATATAAACTAGTGTCAACAACACACCTAACGTGTGTGTTCAGGAACTGTTTGATGATCCAACCCTTCATTTTAAATATAGTTATGGCTGAAAACAGTCCCTCCAAGATTGTGAAGAGTGCTTTAAGGATAATTGCACCCGTAATAATAACATTTGCAAGCTGGCAAGGCACATTCTGTTAAATAACTCTTTACCTCTAAATTCAATCTTAAAGTGAAACTAAATGTGTCCTTCTATGCAATAAAGCGTTGTCAACAAGTTCTGAAAATCAAATGTTAGGTTTAGGCATTTGAGTAGAAACAGAGGTTTTGGTTTCTCAAATGTTAAAGCTTGGTTAGAGAAAACATTAATAAGGGCACAAGCACTGCATGACAATGCTATAGGAAAACACATAATGAAGTTAAAAGGAAATGTGTTGGTATTTCAAGCTTGATTTTTATTTAACTTTGGCTGATGGAAGTGTTTCTGAAATAGATTACTTTTGGGGCAGACAACTGCAGTGCTTGGCACAATAAACAACATCCTTCCAAATTGATCAATTTTGTAGAAACATTTTGGGCATTTGAAAACTCCTTAATTGAGTACCTTACAGAACTATACTTATTTCTTGTGATCAAACGATCACAAATGGAATGAACTGCCAGTGTTTTTACAATGTGTGCTGGACTAAAGCTAAAGGTTTAAGAGACACAGGGAAAACAGTTCAATATTGCAGGAAAATGCAGCCGGGATATGACACAAACGCTTGTAAAACAGCTTGATATGTCTTCTCTGGAAGCAGAGGAAACACACCCCTAACCAGGCCATGGCATCAGAACAGAAAGACCAGCAGAGAAAAGTAGGCTTTCGTCTGCTTTTTATTCGATTTGACCATTTTCTTTCAAATCATGTGCAGGCCAACATATGTGGTGCAGACACAAGTGGATTTTACATTGGGTATCATAGTGGGTAATATTCTATAAGGTAGCAGTAAGAACATCATCAAATCGCTTTCTCAGGAGATGTTGAGGTTAAATATATGTACTATAATGGCATGTAAAAGCCTCAATTTAGGGACCATTTGAGTTTAAGTGAGGACAGAAACAAGTCCCTGAACAACAGGATAGTGAAAACATACACTACCTGAACACAACTGCAGGCAAAGTTCAAAGTCAAACAAAGCGCGTTTGATCTCAGGCTGTAAAAATCATTTTAAAATCAAAGCGGAGAGAAAACATGAGAGAGAGAGAGAGAGAGAGAGAGAGAGAGAGAGAGAGAGAGAGAGAGAGAGAGAGAGAGAGAGAGAGAGAGAGAGAGAGAGAGAGAGAGAGAGAGGAGAGCAGAAAGTGTGAGCGAGGGAGCTCAGAGCAGACCGTAAAAACATCTCTTTAAACACGCAGAGCTAATTATTTCCCTCTCAGATCAATGTCCTCTCCTTTAACATTTCAGAAGATAAGACGAATAGAAAAGATAATACACATTTTTAATTAAACAGTCGTTGTCATGGAAATAGTTGTTAAATTATTCAACATCTCTCATGCAGTCCACAGTAAAAACAAAATGGATGAAAGTTTAAACACAATCTTCGTGCCTGTGTTTCATTTGTTTCAAACAAGTGAGTGTGTGCCAGTCTAACAAACCTGAGTTGAGGTCCCGTCCAGGGTTGAACGCTCGGCTGTTGACATTGGGGGAAAGTCTGTCGCAGCAGATGGTCTTAGAGACGTTGGTATTGAAGTTTCCATCAAACCTAAATAAACAAAAAGAGGCAACATTTGAGAAAATGTATAGAGCGTGTCCGACTCATTTGTTTACGGAGCAGCTCTAACTATTCTCACGGCAGCAAAAATATTCAGTGCACCAATGCTCTGTTCCTAACAAAACACACAAACTCACAGGTTTGCAAATCCCTATATGTTTATGTTAACTTATTGACAGAGATCTACATGATTTACACAAACAGTATAGAAATGTACATGAAAACATTAATCCAATTACATGAAACATCTGTTGAAACAAATAGAACCTGCTTGTTGAGCTGAATTGTATCACTGGCTAGATCAGCTGTTGCCCAGACCCGTATTAAAGTAGGAGTAATTGGCTAGTGAATAATATTTTCCACGGAAAACTACTTACATGTTGCTTTTCTCCAAGCCAAGCTAATACCCTGAATACATCTGATTGTGATTGTAGAAAAATGCCCACTAAATGTGATGATTCAAATCATCTGTCACAGAACCTCAAACTTCAGACTGAACTGGTTCTGTACAACAGGACTTGGGAGAAGATATGTGTCTATTAATTAAAACAGAATTCTTTCTGGGAAAAGCAGGTGAGTTTAGTAGCTTGCTTGCACTGTAGCTGGTTTATATATTGAGCCCTGTTGTTACAGACGCAGTTGAGTAATGCAGTGTTGTCCTCGAACACAAACCTCCAAATGGGTTTAAGAGGTGTCAAAAATGAGACACATGTTGCCATCAACACATCCTTAACATGTGGATCTTCTGTAAATATCTTTACACATATCTTATCAGATTTCATTTACTAATTTAGGCATGAGCAGTGTTATTTTAAAATCTCTTTCATGTGGTTTCCAGAGCTCTATCTCGGCAGTTAAGAGCTGACAACGGGTAGGTATGCAGAGGAGCAGACTGTTCTGCACTGCACCAAGCCTGGGTGCTTTGATCCTGCCATCTCTCAAACTACACCCCCCCCCCCCCACACACACACACACCATCCTCTGGCTTAACAACATACAGACACACACACATGCACACATAAACACACACACACACGAGCAACACACTATTTAGCTAGCTCTGCTTGCTTGCAGACCTGGCCTTGGCCCGGTTGGATTGACAGACGCTGTGATGTAAAGGCTGCGTTTGAACTTCACTCATTTGGAGTCCCATAAGGCTGGAGTCATTACTATTCTCCTTCAACCCACTTTGCATAGACACAGTGGGCAGGACGCTTAGCACAAATGTGTGCCAGATAAAAAATACATTTGCAGCCGCTTTGAATTCTACATCAAAAACACATGATGAGAATGAGAGAGCGAGCAGAAATGGAGAAATGGGGGGAGTAGGGCTGCGGTTCTGATCAAACATTTTAATGAGGGCATACAAAAAAATAGTTTTGCAAACAGGCTGACACGAGCCTGATGCAAGCATATACAACAACACAAGCCTGATGTTATTTACTGCATATACAAAATATAAATCAAAACTCTTTTAACCACGTATATTCCAAACTGAATGCATGGTGATTTAAATAATTAGTCCATTGAATATGCATATTAATAATGTATTGTAGGTATGCTTGCTTGATTACCATACACCACGACCTCCCAGAAGGGGTTGTTCACTACGCAGCCATTAGAAATAATCCTGAGGACAATTCAACAGACACACAGCACCAGTAATTGACCTGTGAAAATCCTTGATGAAAAGTACAATTTATTGATGTTTCTTTATATATCCTCTTTGGTTTAATACAGAATGAAACTGAGATATAACTGCAGCATTTCAGAAGAGCCAACATGAGTGTTAAAACAGAAGGAAAAACAATTTCTTTCAATTTTGGACATATAAAACTTCACACTGGAGAGAACACATACAGTCCAGCGTCTCATAGCAAACATTGGAACAGGAACCCTCTTCAAGATAAAGCTGCCCCTGCCATTTTCAGTGGACACTAGCCATCTACTGTTTATGAAATCCATTATAATGAGATGTACCCTGCTGCAAAAAACCTGTACATCCAAAAAGGAGGCAATCATATGCCATTCCAAAAGCCCAGTGTGTTCAATTACCTTAAAGAGTAATGTGCAAGCTCCAACGTCAAGAGTAATACCCTTTCTAATGTGTTCGCAATCCCTCCTTGAATAGCAGCGGTGAATCTAGAAACATACTAGCTGGAGAATGGAGAGCCCTTAAAGAAAGCTCTATCGAAACAGCTTTGAATGGTAATATCAATATGGAGAGTGGATTTTGGAATCCTGGTTGGTTACCGGCAGCTGCTTTCAGTAAGAGCTCTGGTGTTTTAAAATACTGGCCTCCCTCATGTTTGTAAATGGAGATGGGCAAAATATTAGCAACACCATTTAAAAATCATGAAATCTAAAGCGCTTGGGAAAAGCCGCTAAAAGTAAGCGATAGACTTATTTTCCCTCTCTCACTGGAGGAATATGCCTTTCTGTTTCTTTCTTGTGTCCCACTTTGGAGAGATAGATCAGTAAATAGTGGAAATCAATTATCCTCTTTCTTCTTTTGTATAACTGGTACTTACTGAGTCTTTCTTTTGATCCATCATTGAGATAGAAGTAACAAAACAGAGACTAACAAAGAGCGTTTTCTTTTTGTTTGACTGATCCGTGAGCTGAAAGTATTGTGTATTAGAATATAACTTAATACCTGTTAAAGGGTGTACGTGGGTTGTTGTTTTTTTAGTTGGAATAGGGCTTATGTTGTTGAAATAACTTCATCAAAACATAGCCCAGGAATTGTGTATGACAAGCTGAACCGGTTACCAGTAGGCTATGTCATGGTTTCCATTTGCTACATTGCCTCCTTCATTTAGACTCTCACACTGCTGTGCTGTACATTCACCTACTAGGGAGAGAGTAAGGGAGGATCAACTAGGATAGTGGGGGTATCATAAAAGACGGATTACAGACTGAGCCAACGGGGCCGGAGCCAAGGGGCTTCTCACAGAGGGCCCCTCAGACCTCAGAGGGTTATCCTTGTACTCAGAGGCCTTTAAATATACCACAATGCAAAACAAGGTAAAAGTGATATCTGTCTTCTCTGGAGAATAAGTTCCCTTTGTTGTATCAACTTTTCAAAACCACTTAGGTTATTAGCAACACAATGACTTCAACTGTTTAGATTCAAGTATGTGTTGTTGTGCAAGTATGAAAAAGGCCAGATAGTGGAGACACAAAGTCCTCCTCACTGCTTATGCTGTCCTTGACTATCAATGGAGGAAGGGAGCAAGGACATTAAAAACAAAGGACTGGAAGGAAGGTGAAGAGTAGGGGAGTAAATGAAGAAGGGAAACCGACACTGGAAACAGGACTACATTGAAAGTTTAAGGGAGGAAATCACAGGGGAACAAAGGACAGAGGGAAAGAGGAAGAGCTTGACGTTAAGAGAGGCATGTGGAGAGGGAGAAAGAATGATGTTTAGGTCCTATCCATCTGAACGCTCTCAGTTTGTACGTGTCAATGATGAATCTTCCACGCAAACCAAAGTTAGCCATGGAGTGCCACAGGGCTCAGTGTTCTGACCTATTTTGTTCACATGATATATGCTTCCGTTAGGCAATATTATAAAGAAATCATTCTGTCAATTTTCATTGTTATGCGGATGATACTCAACTATATTTATCAATCAAGCCTGATGAAATTAATCATCTAAATAAAATTCAAGACTGCCTCAAGGACTTAAAAACATGGATGACCTTACACGTTTTGATGTTAAACACGACCAAAACTGAAGTTATTGTACTTGGCCCGAAGAATCTACGAAACAAATTATCTAAAGATATAATAACTATGGATGGCAGTAATTTGGCCTCCAGTGAGACTGTAAGGAATCTTGGTGTTATATTTGATCAGGATTTATCCTTTAACGCCCACATAAAATCAATTTCAAGGACCGCCTACTTCCATCTACGTAACATTGCAAAAATCAGGCATATCTTGCTTCAAAACGATGCAGAGAAACTAGTCCATGCATTTGTTACTTCAAGGCTGGATTATTGTAACTCTTTATTATCAGGGTGTACCAAGAAGTCAGTCAAGTCGCTTCAGCTGATTCAAAATGCTGCAGCTCGTGTACTAACCAGAGTTAGGAAAAGGGACAACATAACTCCTGTTCTGGCTGCCTTACACTGGCTCCCTATAGAACACAGGATAGAATTTAAAATTCTTCTTCTCGCCTATAAAGCCCTTAATGGGCAGGCGCCATCTTACCTTAAAGAACTCATTATACCCTACTGTCCTACTAGGGCATTGTGTTCCAAGAATGCAGGGTTGTTGGTTGTTCCTAGAGTCTCTAAAAGTACAATGCGAGCCAGAGCCTTTTCTTATCAAGCTCCACATTTGTGGAATCAGCTTCCAGTTTGTGTTCGGGCGGCAGACACCCTATCCATTTTTAAGAGTGCGCTTAAGACCTTCCTTTTTGATAAAGCTTATAGTTAGGGCTGATTAGATTCAGCCCCTAGTTTTGCTGATATAGGCTTAGTTTGTCGGGGGACATCTTACTTCTTCCTTCTCTCTGTCTATACCTGTGTACTCCCATGTTCCGATTAACCCAGCTTCCCCAAATTTCTTTCTTTTTGGTGTCTATATACGCCGGGATCCGGAGTCATGGATGATCCTGCGGTCCTGTGTCCTGCATCGCGAGCCCTGGATCTTGAGTCGTGGCTGTGGTCCTGGATCATAGGTCCTGGATGGATATCCTCGTGGATTCATCTTCCTATTATACACACATGCATTTCCAAACATTTGGACTACCTATGTTGCAAATGTATTATCTTTTCAATTTACACATGGCATCTATTGCACGTCTGTCCGTCCTGGGAGAGGGATCCCTCCTCTGTTGCTCTCCCTGAGGTTTCTCCCATTTTTCCCTTTAAACTGTGGGTTTTCTTCAGAAGTTTTTCCTTGTACGATGTGAGGGTCTAAGGACAGAGGGTGTCGTATTGTCATACTGATATTCTGTACAAACTGTGAAGTCCACTGAGATAAATGTAACATTTGTGATATTGGGCTATATAAATAAACATTGATTGATTGATATACACCTGTTAAGGTCACTTAAACAAACCCTCTCTAAACCTGCCTGGTGTTCTGTCAGATCCTTTTCTAATGTGCAAACAGAGGTATCAGCGCTGTGCTGACTGAGCAACCAGGAGATCAGCTTGATCTGAATTAAGAAATCTGAGAAGCTGCTCAATGGAGCCAAATATACTCTTGATCTGGACTGCAAATCTGCCAAGAACTTAGATGGGGAGAATTCCTCTTACTAATTGAAGCTCAGTATTAGCACTATGGTGTCTTTCATCTTTATGTTTAATTTACGAGTGGAGGTATTAGGAATTCTGCAATATCACATCTCATTTGACATCAAGGATATTATGTTTGGCATCTGGTGTTCTGTTTAGCAATTCAGATCCAGGCTGATGACCCTGTCAACATGATGACAACAAACCAATATACAAAAAAGTAAAACAAACTGCAATTACTACATTAAATATTAGCAATTGATCTGCTTTGTGATATGAGTAACAGACTGTTGAAAGCTGATACTCCTTGATGCCTTCCCTTTCCATCTAGTGTCATCATTAGCTCATTACCTAAATGCTAAGTCATGGGACAAACATAGCACTTTCAGTGATACTGCTGGTCAAACACTGATGCCTGCAGGCAGCAAGTATAACCCGGCCATCTTTGGGGACATCATGCCATGATGTCATTCCCTTTCACCCTTTCTCATTTTTCAGTGACAGTTGTTTGTTTACCTCTTAAAAGAACTCTTACTTCATCATATGAATAGCATTTTACAAGCACAGTCCATTTGCAGCTCTACAACGGTTGGTGGAATGTGACTATTAAAACGCCATCTGGGCTGCTCCCAAACACACTTCTCACTTTTACAACTGCATATGAGTGGAACTGTTGAAATGAGCACCTGGAGATGACATGTTAAAAATACAAACATACAGAAACACACTTACGCCAATGCTAGGAGTCACATCATCTTTCTATTTTCAGGTACAGTCTGTCGTTGGGACTGAGCAGTGATTAAAGCATACCACTGGGTGCTAAGCATGGCCTCGGTGGCCTCCCTGTGAAATGATAGCCTGCTAGCTTGACAGCTAACAGACATGGACACTCTGTGAACCACCTGATCCCCCTCTAAACTGGCTGACCTGACTGAGACCCCTACAAGCAGCTGATGTCTGATACTAATGAAGGACACTCTGATACAGACACAAAAGATCTGAAATCCTGTCCCAATAGTGGCATGGATTCCTATACTTTTAATGACTATCAATCGAGATTGGGACTGACGTGCAAGTGACAATCTCTTAGTCTAGACACATTAAGGGAAATTGCTCTTTTGGCATGGTGGCACCTTAACTCCTAGGCTGCCAAGGTTCTCTGTCGGCCAGTAAATCTGTTGCCCACAGCTGTCTAGTACTTGAACTTAAACTATTTGCTAAATGGGTTTACAATGTAACATTTCAGCCTGACTGAAACTGGGTTTTTGGTGCAATTTTTTGGATTTGTCTGTGACCAGTGCATGTAAATAGCAATGCATTATACAGTTGAAAACAGTTTTATCCTTGGATAAAGTAGCAGCAACACTGTTTCTAAATTATCTTAAGTATATATGTATCCTTTTCTATGTTTTACATTCTTGCTGCTTATCAGAGAGGCATGTATATTTTCAAAAAGGTTCAAATTACGTGTATGGGTCTTCTAATTTATCCTAAGATGGAGGTGGTTTTTCAGCTGCTTCCTGATGCAATAATCTCTTTGAGAGAGCTCATTTATTCTTCATACTGCACGTTGAACTATCCCACTGTGCAGAAAACAATGCATGAGAAAGATCTGCGTTCCCTTTTCTTAGCCTGCAGACGATTCTTTGAAGTTCAGGGATCTGTCAGACTCAGCTTCAGTTTGGTATGCCTCCCCAACACCCCCAACACTACCACCCATGTGACTGCATTTCCATCCAACTTATCTGAGTCTTACATCATCTTTTCTAAGCAATTTCTGCCTCAAATTGTCTCTCAGTAAATCCATGATTTTAGACCTGGGATTAGAACTAACATGTCAGGACATAAATACAACATGTCTGCGTGTGAACAACTGTTGAATGTATGTACAGTATGTCATGTGCACGATTCGGCTACAGGTGGACAGTGGCTCTGAGCCAGGCAGCTTCCACTCTGCACGACTGAAGGGAAGACAGGTGACCTTGCAGCCTGTGAAGTCTGCAGCGGGAAGACTTCACAGAACATAACCTGGTCACATCGGCTGATAAAGGGGGGAGAGATAGACAGAAAGAGAGGAGAAAGAGGGGAAGAGAGGGAGAAAGAGGGGATGAGGGGTAGACAACAGCTGCTGCTCTGTAGATTCAAACTGAAAGCAGCTCTCAGCTTTGAAATGTGTTTTCGCATGCAAGTGGAGTTAGTGATTGGCTGAAAAGCCTACACTGTGGGCTGAGGCAATTTAAAACTCTCTCCCTAGAGCACTTAAATGTGACATTTTCAGGCTCACACCAATATTCATACATTTAAAAAAAGGCTTTTGTTGTGTAGGCAAATTCCATAAGAATATTACCCTGAAATGGATTGCCTTCCTGGGCTCCATGTACCATAAAACATTTTAATGGAGGTACACTGCAGTAAAAAGAGATAGGCAGCAAATGGCATAACTCCTGACTGCTTGAATAGGTTCTGAAAAAAGGGTAGAGTTTAACACGTCGCCAGGTATCAGAGTGTGCCAACACTACTCAACTCAAGGCTATTAATGATGTGATGTAATCCGAAGATGATCAAAACAAGGGAGAGACAGGGAATGGGAAGTGTGTGTGTGTGTGTGTGTGTGTGTGTGTGTGTGTGTGTGTGTGTGTGTGTGTGTGTGTGTGTGTGTGTGTGTGTGTGGTGGTCAAAGCTTAGCATAATGTATAGAGCAGACTGCAGGTGCAACCAGTGGGAGGTGAGTTTACAGACACTGAACAAACCTCCTGCAGAGATTTTTATTTGAGTGTTATGAGAGAGACAAAGACACAGAAGTGTGTGTGTGCATACGTGTGTGTGTGCATATGTGTGTGTGTGTTGTGTGTGTGTGTGTGTGTGTGTGTGTGTGTGTGTGCATGTGTGTGTGTTAAAGAGAAAGTTACTCACTCCATCATAGATGTGGGTATGGAGCAGCAGTCCTGTATGGCAGTGAGTGGCGAGGTGAGGTGGGCGGTGTACGAGGCCTCCACCACCTGTTTGTTCCGGTTCACCACATCCAGGTAGCGGTTAAACTTTTCACGGATCTTTTTGGCCAACTGCACACAAAAAAAACCATACAAAAAACAGACAAATTATTAAAAAGACAGCTATAAGAGGTGACAGCTAAATGTACCTCTTACGCTCTTAAAGTGATAAGTACCTAATTAAAACAAAATATCCCTTTTAAAGTAGTTAAAAGATTACAACCATCACATTAGCACATTTAGCATTCACACAAGTATGCACCTGCAGATCCAGTAGTAATAACCGGGATAAAGAATAATTGACAATGATTACAAATAAAAGCTAATTTGTGGTTAGAAGTGTAGTTTGTTTAGCTGTGGTTGCAAGTTGTTGCACAATAATGACCCTGAGGACACAAGAATACAGGAATCAGACACTGCATTCCTTCTGTGAATTAGGAGTTGTTAAATATTGCAGTGAAAACGGGATCGTTCAGATAGTGCCTTAAAAAAAGAATTCCACAAGACTTCTGCAAAGTCTTTTTAAGTATCAGAGTTTGTTTTGTTGGGTATTTGAAAAAAAAATAAGATCAAAAAACACAATCAAAAAAATTGTTCGAAACAATAAATGAAGTACTGCAGTGTCAGTGAACACTTGCATATGTACATATAAAACAGATGTTCACACAAACACCCCAGGTCAGGACACTCCAATTGAGAGAATTGATATTTATCCTTTCATTTGTTGTTACCTTAAAGTGGACCTATCATGCTATATTTGAAACATATTGTAGGGCCATACCTATACAAAGCATGTCTGTGAAGTTTTTTTTTTCAAAATACCAAACAGATCACCCATTGTAGCCTTCCCTCATACTGCTCAAACCCCTCTTTTGAAGCCCTGTTAGAGAAACGCGGATCTTGGGTACTTAGCTTGAAAAAAAGAAAAGAAGAGGAGGCGGAGCTAATGCCTGATCAGAATTCTACCGGAGATAAAGTTACATTCTGTTGTGATAAAACGCCATCCTGTTTAAACCACATCAAAGATTATTGAGTGAGTTCTCCGACGCACCGGGGGACACATATGTATGTATAAAGGACATCACAAAGTGAATTTTGCATGATAGGTCCCCTTTAAGTCGGTTATATGCATATAAATACAGATGAATAAACTGACCTCGATCAACTCTATTTGTCTTTACTGTAACTTATTCACTTCTTACTCATTCAATATGCTTATATTTTTCAATCTCAATGTTATACATTTGCTACTTGCTTCTGAAGTGTATCTCCTCTTTATCTTTTGGCTGCTTTGTTCTTTAGAATCCTTCCTCTCACACTGACGTCTGCTTTTTTTTGTACAGAAAAGGTTACACTGCAAAAGAAACCTAACTTGATTGTATTCATGGGTATAGCATAAAAACAAGAAAACTGAGACTGACATGTGTTTGAACGTTTGAACACACACTCAGTCAGTCCTCAACATCCATGCAAACACATGTACACAAACAAGTTCATAAATCCAAATGGAGCTAAGCCATATCAAAGATGCCCAGCACTCAGGCCGCACTAAGTGTGAAATCCATCACTGTTAAAAGCCAAGCAGAAAGATGGATGTGTGAGAATAAAAACATTTCTTTTTTGTAGTAACCTTGCAATTCACATTTAAAATACACTATGAACGATTTGTCTTAGTCCTTAAAAAAACACTCCTTTTCAAACGGAAAATGTGTGTAATGTACCTTTTATAAGCATGAAAACAAGGAGACAGGAAGGAGGGAATAGTGGTTCTAGACAAAGGCAAAACGGCTAATTTAGTCCGTGTTTACTGGGGCCCTAATGAAGGCCCCTGGACAGGCATACATTATGCTTTGTCTTTCTTCCTCTGAAAGACCGGGTTCTGGTTGAGCAAACATCTCACAGGGCTCTTTTTGATATGGGGTTCCAGCTCCTTTGGGGGAAATAATGACCAGCTCTACAGTCGCCTCCTGGGGGACATGAATAACCAGCACACCACCTCTTCACACCAAGGTTCCTGTTCTTTCTTTATTTTGCCATGAAAGGATTTGTGAGCAACACACGCATGTAATCTGTTACAGATTGTTCACTTCATTTGAAAGCTTTAACATGTTCTATTAGTTTACTAAAGATATGTTAAACTACTAATCACTAGTATGAAGAAGTGACTTTGGGATTAGGCTACCCTGTCTTTACATTGTATTATATTTTTTAGCAACTTTGATTGATTTGGAGAAAGTTTGGTACGGTTAGGATAGGGTTAGGCATAATTCCCTGGTTTTCTTTTTACATTTCACATTTAAATTGAATTATGTGGAGTCCACCTACTTCTAGAGAACTCAAGAATGATTAAACGGTGCACCCTGAGCTGAATTTCGAGAATTGTCAGAATACAATAAATGTGAAAGCGTTCTTAATTTGATTGTTCAGTTTGTTTGAAAGGTTTACATTAGGAGGGATGTGTGCATTGATTGCAAAAGTCATGCAAAAAAAGTTAAAATGACTTCAATAAAAACGGCAGTGCTCTGAATTCTTTCCTAAGCCATTGTAAGTTACCTTCCCAGCCTTGTTGGATACAGAGAAATGCTTATTTCCACAGTAACTGGAGCCCCTTTGTTCACATCCCATAATTGCAAAGGCTGCGATTCAAGCTAGGAAAAAGGAAATGTACCGCGACCCACTGACCGCTTGTACACCTAATCAGCCGGCCAGTATTCTTATTACGGGTTTAACAGGGCCTAAGGCACAGCCCACAATTACTACTATTCTACCACAAAGAACACACACACACCAACACACACACACACACACACACACACACACACACACCACACAACACACACACACACACCCACATAACACACACACACACACACACACACACACACACACACACACCACACACACCACACACACACACACCACACACACACACACACACACACACACACACACACACACACACCACACACACACCACACACCACACACACACACACACACACACACACACACACACACAACACACACACACACACTAAAATGTGCGCTCTCACACATATATAGACATAGAGTTAAATACACACACGTGGTTCTCCCCCACTCACAGTAATGTCCGTGCATGGCAATTAGCTGCAGTGAATTTTGCATTAAAAGGGAGAAAATAGGCCAGTGTTCAGCTGGGGAGTGTTTCCATAGCTTGGGGGGGAGAGGGAGAAAGTAACACCCCCTTTAACAGAGTGACTTTAAGAGAAACCAGAAACTCTGAGCGGTGCAAGTTGAAGCATATGTTACAGTCTGCCACGGTGCAGCCAAAGCAAACCTGCGCTCTGCAGATTAAACCGCACTTTTCCAAAACACAGGTTCCTCTCTCGGGCACCCTTCTGACCATCTTTCAGGGCGAACAGCACCCAGTGGGGGTCGGTGCAGCCGCAGAGCTGGAGTGAATGGAGTGGGTGCACCCTGACGTCTTGTGTTGGGAGCTTTGAGGTTTGCCAGACGGCCTTCCACCACAGTAACTGGCAGTGGTGTTTACGGCAAGACAAGTGCTTTACTTTCAATAATGGTTTATGGGATGAGTGTTATAGGAAGAGGCACTAGATTTCTGCAAAATTAAGAAACTGTACAGGATCATCGATTAATTTAGAATAAGTCCATTAGTCTGCTTCCTCAAATAGGTTTACAAAGCTTCATTATAACAGTTTTACTGTCAGAAAAGTTTGTTAAACCTCCACACTGCTGACTTTCTTCACTTCAGTGATGCCGATGCAAGTACTTTGCATGATATACCAATGAATGAATACATTTGCCAGTTTCTAAAATAATGTATTACCGGACGCTCCTATTTTGTGGAACAAATATAGTTACAAAAGGTTAAATTATAACAGCTAAATACGACAAACTGTGTATGCGATATCAGGCAAATGCTGAACATTTGTTTTAATAAACTTATTTATGGCAGACAAAAAATGATATACATGTGGTCTCTTAAGCCTATGACAGATATCTTAAAAGCAAGAGTAAATGTATTCAAGAGATAAAAGGGTGAACACAACATGTAGCAGTGTAGACCTGACAACCAAAAGCAGGAAACACTCAAAATCTCATTCCTCACTTGAATGAAACAATTTGTGGTTGTCCTTTTCTTGCCGTTTCCTAAATGTCACCTTGTGAAGACTACATCTACTCTGAGTTGCCGTAACAATGAAGCAGTTTAAGGGGCTGACACGGTAAAGCACTCAAAAACCACTCCCGGACTAAAACCACCAGACTCAGGGACAGTTTCATCCCACAGGCAATACGACTGTTAAACACCTGAACTGTTGAAACAACATCCACAATATTCATCTGGCTGCTACTTAAAAAATATTGATCTATTTACCTAATATATTTCAATGACTTGCATATGGACTCTTATTGCACTATTTCAAACTATTTTTCTTCTTGTATTTACTATTTACTTGCACTATATTTTTCTGTGTATCTGTGTTTTGTGTTGCTCTGTTGGAGAAGCCTGTGGCACAAGATTTTCATCGACATAACTACACTGTAGCTATGTTCGTTTGACAAATAAAGAACCTTGAACCTTGAATCCCAGCACACATTTACCACCTAACATGGGTAACAACATTTGTTGAAATGGGTCTTTTCAGCATTAAGTGTGTCCCTAAAATGTGTTATTAAGTTACTACTTACTCTTGGCTATATGTAATGCCCCTACAATTCCTTTCCAATGGTTTGAGATTATATATATTTTAATATCATATTAGTAGGTCAATCCCAAGGCAAGCTCAGTATTTTTGTTCCAATCAAGGATATTTTTTGTTATGGATTGCTATACAAGCCTGATCTACAGTATATTCAATTATTTTTGGTAATTCATAGCACTCTATTCTATAACTCTGTTAAGAGAACCTTATGCTTAGAAAGAGCATTGCATGGGAATGATGGACCAGTATGAAAACATTAGAAGCCTGCACTCTTTATAATATTCACTCTAACAGCAGATCTCACTGAGTATACCAATAGACTTATAGAATAGACAGGAAACCACTCAATGACAGAGTGATGGAGAGGGAGGCATCATAACATTAACCATGGACAGATGTCTGCATGTCGCTCGGAATAATGCATTTCTAGATAAGAAACCCATATTAGGGGCCAGTGCCTCCTCTCTGGAGCTCCTTGCCCTCTCTCCCTCCTCTGCAGACCCACTCCTAATTGGGCTTCACTTTGGCACATGGACACAGCCCCTGTGCCCAGAGACAACCCGCAAGAAAACTAAGCCAGGGCTGTCATCTGAATGAGTTGGCGTCTGACACAGAGGGGTTGCAGCCAGAATGCATGGACCCCATGAGCTGTTAAACTATTCCAACAAGGACGTAAAGTCAGTGCTGCCCTGGGACTGGTGCTCATTAACATACACCAAAACAATGTGTAGTCAGTTCAAAACTCAAGACTCAGTATTGTAGCTGAGGTTTCTGTGAAAGGAAATGCTTCTAGAACTATGGCATGCGCAACAAACGTATGTGAGCAGCGGTGAGCGTCTGTTGTGCTAGTTTTTGCAATGTTTGCAGCACAGTTGGCTGGCTGGCTGTGGTTGGCCTTGCTAGGGAAAGTCCACACACACAAAGGCTAATTTCATTTCTTCTTTTTCATCTGGTCTCAAACATCCAATACAAGTATACTTTCCCATGGCCATAGCCATCTTAAATAAGGCCAAGTGGTGAGCCATTGAGAAAGGTCAGTAAATGCTGCTTTAAAAAAATGTATGAAACATTTTTGCAAATAAGGACCATGCTACAGTCTGCCCTCGTCTGAGCTTTTTTCTTTGAGTCAGTTACTGTGGCTGGGACTTGAGAGACTGGACAACACTTTATAATTAGGAAGACCCTTGGGTTTGTATGAAAACTATGTTTGTGATAACTAGCAAGAACCATCTACGTCTCTATTGAGAAGAACAAAGATCAAGGCCTTAAGGCCAGATTGAAGCTGCCTCTGGAACAGCAAGTAGCTGCAAGGTGAGATATATTATACATTTCACACACATGCACCAACGTGAAAGGATATGCTAATGCTCACACAGATACACAGTCACAGAGGAAATGCAAACAAACATCCAGCTGTCTGTTCTTGCTGGTGGCTGTTTACCAGTTTGGTGTTTACTGTCACTCCTCCAAGATCCCTGACGCATGAGTACACACACACACACACACACACACACACACACACACACACACACACACACACACACACACACACACACCATGTCTGCATACACAATCATCTGTGACTTGACGTCGGCCAACAGAAATTCTGAGCATTGTTTTTCCAATCTGGAACAACACATCTAAGATGAATTTTGACTTGTGGATTGAAGGTCATCAAAAAAGTTGCCATTATCTCGTTAAAGGCTTCTTATTCCGTTTCTCTGCAGCTCTGCACTCATATTGGGAGCAGAGGGAGGGAGAAATACAGCACAGAGACAAGTAGAATAACAGACAGAGAACTTCAAAGCCAATGAGACAGCAGACGCAGAATTTTAATAAACCCCATTTTTACTTACTGATGGCGAGTGTATGTGTGAGTGTGAGTGTTTTTGTTCATTGCTGCTGAAGATCACAAACAGACACCATCCATGGTACATGCATGCACAAACAGTAGTACACACACACACACACACACACACACACACACACACACACACACACACACACACACACACACCACACACACACACACACACACACACACACACACACACACACACACACACACACACACACACACACACACACACACACACACACACACACACACACACACACACACATCACACACACACACACACACACACACACACACACACACACACACACACACAACACACACACACACACACACACACACACACACACACACACACACACACACACACAACACACACACACACACACACAACACACACACACACACACACAGGAGAGGGAAAGCCTTTGTAACTCACCTGCTGCACTTCCGTCTCTCCGTTTGAAGTCTTCTCAGTGTACACAAACGAGTTGAAAATCCTCTGTAGGGAGACGGAGAGAGAGAAGAAGAGACGCTGAGGTTAGATAAGGAGGAATGCAGAAGATCTGGCTCAATAATGGGAAACCATCTCCTGAGGAAGAATATTGGCAGGGTTTCATTATAGTGATATTTTTCTACCAGGTGTTGCTGAGCAGAAACCCTTTGTTATTAACACTCAAGGAATACATCCGAAAGTATTTTCCCTGTTGGAATTTACAAACTATTACATTATGTGAAAAGGCAAACAATATGTTCAAGCACTCCCGGCTCTATATGTTCGGTGGCATGACTGCGGTTTCAAAGAAATCCAGTCAGACCAGGAGTGTTTGTGGCTGCGTGCCATATGCCAATTAATCAGACCGGCTATAATGAAGCTGCCGCCAGGAATTTGTATTACATTTGGGTGTGGACCAAAATGTGTCAAGATTCATGATTATCACAAGGCTTCAGATTCTTTCATTAACTTGTATTCTCTATTTTGATGGGGCTTTATTTAAAGTGGACCTATCATGCTATATTTGAATAATATGTGCGTTTGTGTGTATTGTGTTTGTTTCCCGGGGAAAACACTCACGAGAAACACCGGCTGTTGTTATGCTTGCTGTGACGTTAAATTACTCCGTTCTCCGCTTGTAATTATGCCGAAGCTTGTAAGTTATATTTATCATCTGAATTTGCCGAAACAAGTTTAATATTCTGAAAGCCAAGACTTTGTTTAATTGAAATCAGATGAAAACAAACTGTAACGGACCCTGCCGTGTTATCTATGATTACTATACTCTTACATTCATAATTTCAGCCGGAGGGAGGGGGGGCGGCGCTGCGGAAGAGCAGATTGCGAGTGAGAGGTGCCTGTCTTCGTCCCTTTACAAGCTTCAAAAATGTATTTATCGTGTGATTTTGGAAATAAAAGTTTCATATTCTGAAAGCCAAGACTTTGTTTGTTTAAAATCAAACAAAACACCCGAACACCGGAAAAATAGTTTTTTACGTAAATCCACGTTTATTTTGAAATGAGCCGTTGCGACTTCCGACTCATTTCGATAGAGCGGGTCACATATATTGTAGGGCCATAGCAATATAAAACATGTCTGTGAAGTTTTTTTTTCAAAATACCAAACCGATCATGCATTTTAGCCCTATCGCTAAATCGCTCTATTTGCTCTTTTCCAGCCCTGTTTTTGCAAGGGCTGATTCTGTGGCAAATGAGCTGCAGCTGAACTCGCCCCCCTGCCAAAGGAGGGGGGCGAGGCACGAGCGTCATGTTACCATGCTGTTACCATGCTTTACCATGCTGTTACCATGCTGTTACCATGCTGTTACCATGCTGTTACCATGCTGTTACCATGCCACGGCAACCTCTCATTCCCCTGATTGGTGGAGAGTTGCCCATATAGGCGGAGCTCCTTGTTTCTGACGTCACAGATATTTAAAATCTGTATCAGTCTGTATCAGATCCGTTGCAGCCCCGTTTTTAGAGATTTGGGTATGGAGGAAAAGAGAGAGGGTTGTGTTTTCTGACACTTGGTGAGTTCCCTGACACACCGGGGACACATATTCATGTATAAAAGACGTACAAAAGTGCTTTTTGCATGATAGGTCCCCTTTAAGGCCATCACTGTAAAGCAACCACTTGACATACACAGATGTATATGATACACTTGTTTTTTTTAAAGAAATAGGAGACTTTGCAGAGAAATAAACATGTTTATGCATCAAGTAAATAGTGGAGTTTGATACCATTTCATGGCTGTTAAAAATCCATTAGAATAAACTGCAAACAGACACGGAAACAACACTGTTGTGTAGCCAACCCTTTGCCTATCACACCTGATCAATTTCTTCTAGGTTAATGTGATCTGGCACAGATAAAGTTATTTTGACAAGTAAATGATGGATTTACCCTTGATTGCACTAATTGCATTTACGTGTGTCTTGTTATACAATGGTTTAACATGGCACTACATGACGTCAAACGCAACTTGATTAAAAGGGACATTTTTTATGCGGTAGGCTAAATACCTTCAGGAAGCTGCAACAAGTCGAGCTGGTTTTACTAAACTAGCTCCGTTATTCAATGGAGGAAATTCATTATAACTTGCTTCATAAACTCTGCCTAATGTAAATTTGCAAAAATGAACATGAATGATAAACCTAGATTTCTTCCAAAACAAGCAATATATAGACGCAGACAGAAGGGTTCTGTAATTTGCATCAATTTCTAGGACTGGAGGAAAATGCGTCACCTGTCTGAATGTTGAGTACTTAATCACAAAGTAATGTAACATTTCTATATTCAACTTCCAGACAGAAATATTTTAATAGTCCCTGACTATATTGTAAAGCGAATAGGAAGTGGAGTGCTACATTAGGGCATGGAGAAAATGAGTCCTGGTGTGACCTCAGCCATTACACACACAAAGAGAGCTCCAGAAACACATTTCAAGAGCTGCCTGAATAACACACACACAGCTTGTTTCAGATGGTCCCCTGAGTCCCATCAGCTAAACATTTTCCCTCTTTCTTTTACTTCCTAACTCCCTTTCCAAACACAGCAAGCAGCACTGTGTGGCAGCTACCAACAGAGTAAAACTAATGTTTGTGTTCAGGCAGCAGGTAGGCAGATGTTTCACTGTAAGTCGCCCCACTGCTCACAAAGCCTTCAATTGCGTAGTTCCACACAGCCACTATTTCCTGTCCACACCTTTTGTTAGGCACATTCCACAGGACACCAATATATTCCCATAATGCATCCATACAACCTGAAGGTGATTGACTAGCCGTTGGTACCTTCTAACAGATCTACATTTCAGCAGTACAAAACATAGTTTCATACAGCTTAAGGGCAAGGTTGGAAGTTCCTTCAATATATGTAAGCCTCCTTCACAGAACCTAATTTATACAAGGCTTCTTAATCAAATAAATACCTTACTATTTTTGCAAAGAAATCAAGCTTAATACCACCATATAGAAAGTATAGCCATTACTAAATTGTATTTAAAACATCAGCCAATAATGACACAAAAAAAGTTGGGATTTATACACTGAACAAAAATATAAATGCAACACTTTTGTTTTTGCTCCCATTTTTCATGAGATGAACTCAAAGATCTAAAACATTTTCTATATACACAAAATAACCATTTCTCTCAAATATTGTTCACAAATCTGAAATAATCTGTGATAGTGAGCACTTCTCCTTTGCTGAGATAATCCATCCCACCTCACAGGTGTGGAATATCAAGATGCTGATTAGACAGCATGATTATTGCACAGGTGTGCCTTAGGCTGGCCACAATAAAAGGTCACTCTAAAATGTTCAGTTTTATCACACAGCACAATGCCACAGATGTCGCAAGTTTTGAGGGAGCGTGCAAGAGCTGCACCAGAGCTGTTGCCCGTGAATTGAATGTTCATTTCTCTACCGTAAGCCGTCTCCAAAGGCATTTCAGAGAATTTGGCAGTACATCCAACCGGCCTCACAACCGCAGACCACGTGTAACCACACCAGACCAGGACCTCCACATCCAGCATGTTCACCTCCAAGATCGTCTGAGACCAGCCACTCGGACAGCTGCTGCAACAATCGGTTTGCATAACCAAAGAATTTCTGCACAAACTGTCAGAAACCGTCTCAGGGAAGCTCATCTGCATGCTCGGCGTCCTCATCGGGGTCTCGACCTGACTGCGGTTCGTCGTCGTAACCGACTTGAGTGGGCAAATGCTCACATTCGATGGCATCTGGCACGTTGGAGAGGTGTTCTCTTCACGGATAAATCCCGGTTTTCACTGTTCAGGGCAGATGTGGCGTCGTGTGGGTGAGCGGTTTTCTGATGTCAATGTTGTGAATCGAGTGGCCCATGGTGATGGTGGGGTTATGGTATGGGCAGGCGTATGTTATGGACGACGAACACAGGCGCATTTTATTGATGTCATTGTGACTGCACAGAGATACCGTGACGAGATCCTGAGGCCCATTGTTGTGCCATTCATCCACGACCATCACCTCATGTTGCAGCATGATAATGTACGGCCCCATGTTGCAAGGATCTGTACACAATTCCTGGAGGCTGAAAACATCCCAGTTCTTGCATGGCCAGTATACTCACCGGACATGTCACCCATTGAGCATGTTTGGGATGCTCTGGATCGGCGTATACGACAGCGTGTTCCAGTTCCTGCCAATATCCAGCAACTTCGCACAGCCATTGAAGAGGAGTGGACCAATATTCCACAGGCCACAATCAACAACCTGATCAACTCTATGCGAAGGAGATGTGTTGCACTGCGTGAGGCAAATGGTGGTCACACCAGATACTGACTGGTTTTCGGACCCCCCCAGACCCCCCCAATAAAGCAAAACTGCACGTTTCAGAGTGGCCTTTTATTGTGGCCACCCTAAGGCACACCTGTGCAATAATCAGGCTGTTTAATCAGCATCTTGATATGCCACACCCTGTGAGGTGGGATGGATTATCTCGGCAAAGGAGAAGTAGTGTTGCACGGTTGTACCGATACTTGAAAGGTACCGCGATACCCTGCCGTTTAAAAAACGGTACGATTCCTCCGTTTCATTACTGTCGGTACTTTAAGAATGATGGGGAAAAGTACTCCGGTGAGAAAGCGCCGTTTAATAAGAGCCGTGTGTGTTCAGCGCTCTGCTTCCACTCCCTGCAGTCCCTCCCTCTCAAGCACGCTATAAGTCCCTCCCCTCTCTCGTGCACGCGCTAGCTGCCAGAGCATGTGAGAAAACGAGAAGCATGGCTGCAAGTGGGAGTGCAGCTGCCACTGCGCCTCGGCTTGTTGACAAAAAAGACGCCAGAAGTGAAATTTGGAAGTATTTTAGCTATATCTCTGACAGTGAGGGCAAGTCTACAGACACCACGAGGCCTGTCTGTAAGACATGTTTTAGATCCCTGCAAACCAAGGGAGCCAACACATCAAACTTGGCTAAGCACCTCGCCGACCGGCATCCAGACAGGTTAGCGAATGTGATAGATAACATAATTACATCATGCTCAAGCCCATGCCCTCAAATCTAAGTCAAACCAGTGTAATTTCTTTTGTGACAAACGAGGCAATTAATGGCAATGATAACTGTCTAATATGGCTATCTTTTTAGCTAAATTACCAATGTGGCTAACATCTGCAATATAAATGTTGTCAATAATTATTTATATTACTGTAAAAAAATTATATTTATAAAACAAAAAAGTTGTTTGAGATGATGCTTAATTTTATTTAATACGAATTATTGTCATTTATTTTGTTTATTGTTCTCATTGTTTAAAAGTGTGTGTTATGGTTATGGTTCTGGTGTGAAATAAAGCACAATAATTACATTTAAGACTATTTCCCTTTGTTTAAGAAAAGTATCAAAAAAGAATCGGAATCGCAATTCTTGACTTGGTATCGGTATCGAAACCAAAATGTTGGTATTGTGACAACACAAAGGAGAAGTGCTCACTATCACAGCATTTTTCAGATTTGTGAACAATATTTGAGAGAAATGGTTATTTTTGTATATAGAAAATGTTTTAGATCTTTGAGTTCATCTCATGAAAAATGGGAGCAAAAACAAAAGTGTTGCATTTATATTTTTGTTCAGTGTATTTTCCAGAATACCAGCCACAGAGATCATGAGGTTACTATAAGGAAGAAAGAACCAGCACAGATTTAAGAAGCTTAAACAAGACCATGTTTACAATTTTTGCTTAGAAATGTAAACCATTTATCAAAAAAGTTGCCATGGGGATCAAACCCAGACGAGAGAGAAAACTCCTGTTGTTGATTAGCCACAGGTTAGCTGTCTTTCCCCCAGTGCCTCGAGTGTTTGTTGTTGGAGCTGCTTTGCGGTTTTCACAGCTATGGAGCAGCCGGGGAGGAATGCTCAGCTCTGAAACCCGAGAGGCCTGAGGCTGCCTGGGCCACCGTGAGCCCGTGGCCTCCCCTGACCCATAATCAAACACCCAAATGTTCACAGACACATTCACACCAGAAGAGAGATACACAGAGACAACCGCACGGCATCAGGGGTACACACCTGGTAGCTATAGCAACCTCCAGATAGTGCTTGGCAGAACAGACACAATAAAGTCTTACTATTGGTGTAAGACTATGTTTTCAAATAATCAACAGGTAATGTAGCAGGATGTGCTGCCATAGCAGGGGAAAATACTGAAGTATAGTAATCATGGAAGTAAACAATACTGAATTATAAATAAATAAAATCAGCTTTGCTTGCGTTTTGTTAGGGAGGAAATACAGTCAACGTGTTGGTTAGACCTCAAGGATACACACAATGCCTTTTGGTGATTCACTCAATGTAAACTAAACTATTGTTTATGTACAATAAATCTCCATAGGGCCCCTTTAAAATAAAATATTTAACTGGACCAAAATCCAAGCAGCTTTCTCAACATTAAGCTCACCAGAAATGCATTCAAACTGCTCAAAGTCCATTGATCAAAGAGCAACAGCCCTTGTCTCATTAGGCCACTTTTTAAATCCATTCACCTTGAGGTTAATCCTGAGCACAGGCGAGTGGTTCACATGAATGACTGAACCTCAGTCAAAGCTCAAACTCCGATAAATACCAGAATCTGTGTTTTGTTCTGGTACACAGTAGTATTAGTTGTAGCAGTGGAATTTGGTTGCAAAAGAACTGACTTATCGTTTGATCCCTTCCAAAGATTATAACTTAACTTGGTACCCTCTCAATTAAAGTAAAATAGGAGGTTTAAGATTGAGCAGAATTACATAGACCATTGCTGTTTCGGGTCCCACTTAAAAAACAAACCTTAGAATTTAGTTTCGGTTTTTTGGCACTCTGTTGTATCAGCTACAGCATGGGAACCCTCCATATATATATATATATATATATATATATATATATATATACATACACACAACATTCATTTAATTGGGCCTGCCCCTCCAGCTCTTCTGCAAGGCTCTCCTAGGAGATTCTATAAACTACCCCAAGAGGCTCTTCTCCTTTTAAAGAGACTCTTCTGTTCTGAGTGAGGCAGACAATAAAATCCAGGCACATGACTGACAATCCCAGACTAAAGACGAAGAGACTTCAAGAGCCACTTGTGAATGTTTTTAGGGGAAGGGAATGGAGAAACAGGCACAGAGATACGGGGTAACAGAGAGGAAGAGCAGGGGGAATGGAGCAGACTGTGGAGAGGCAATGGCAAGAGAGAGCAAAGGGGAGGAAAGAAAAGCAAAAAGAGAGGCAGAAGAGGCCAACTGCATTGGTAGCGTTGGGAACACACCTATTGGCAATTCCCCCATCTTCAAAGAGCAGAGAGGAGCAGTCAGCCACACTCATTTGGAATTGGACTAGACGGCATGTACACACAAAAACATACACACAACCACACACACCCAATTAATCCTGGCTTTAGGGCTTGTTGATTATTGGTACACGGTTTATCTGTGAACACACTGGAGGGCAGAAAACAGCAGCATGGTCCCACCTCAAAATACATGTGAGCAAGTCAAAGTGACTGTGCCAATGTGACTGTGAATGCTGGCTACGCACAGGCCCAGGCCCAGGACCATGTATGTGAAGCTCATCGACGCCTTATCCGTCTTTACAGGCTTCTCATTGAAGGAAAGGTGTGTGAACTTCTCACACACGTTTCACATTCACATTTCACATTTGGCTGCAGTGTGGATGTTTTGGAGCCTGAGAGATTGGTTTCTATACAACTGACAGATAAAAGCATAAAGCCCAAGGGAGAGTAACTGCTGCTTCCTCCATGCTGCTGGTATATAGCTCAGCCTACCTCCTTCCTTCGGTGCTTTATCCCCCTTGGCTTTTCCTCACTCCCTCCCTCCCTCCCTCCTTGCCAACTCTCCGCTCATTGCACTACAAAGAGCTGGAGCCGGGGACGCGGCAACAGAGCTTCGCCTCTGATGTGCGTCTGTGTTGTGTTTTTTTTTTTTTACTTTTTCCTAGACCTATTGCCATGTCTGCATCCCCAACCGTGCCCTTCCATCTTTTTTTCTGAACACTACAAAGCAGAGACAGGGAGCAGGGGACTGGAAAAGATGGAGAGAGATTGTATTTTTGCAATATAACAAGAGAAGTCTGAAAATAATTGCACCTGCTGTTTACAGCTCCATTACACAGAGCAGAACAGAAGAAGAACATTTTGTAATAATCTATTTTTCTACAGGGATGAACGTGGTGAAGTAACCAAACCTTAGAAAAGCTTTTTTAAAAGGATTCACTGAGCTTCCTGTCAATTATTACTGCGCACAACACAACCTACGATCAATTAGGAACCAGATAATATGCTAGTCTGGCTCTGGTGTATCTTTCCACTGAGCCACAAAAAAATAATTCTAAGCTAATGTCAAGGCAGTAAGAACATGTGCAAATTGACCTGATAAAAGCATGGCTTTACATTCTTTTTATTGAAGAATTGTTAGGTTACAGATTGTGAAAAAAAAGCAGTTTCTTAGAGGGTAAAATTAATGTAATCTTAATAGAGAACCGCAGTGATGCGTCCTAAAACCCGGAAGTAAGTTAGCATTTTTACCACTTCCGGTTCCTTCGACAAAAAGCAATGCATTTTCTCCATAGGATTTTAGGTCTGTGGTTGACACAAATTGAAGAGACAGATCACGTTTTGTTCTACGACATTAAATACATCAGCAGTGACCCCACTGGTGATTTTTGAAGAGTTTACGTGTCTGAAAAAACGATGGTTGTTAACATGTGGCTGAATAGGACTACAGAAGTTGTCCAGGCCGTTGTACGTCATTACACCAAAAACGTAAACACTCCCGCTAAGTTTGTTTGCCTTGTTCTGCTTGAAAGCAAGTACCTGCACTCTTGAAAACTGTTAAAACAAATGCTTAAACTTGTACAATTTAGAATCTGTAGTTTTTAATATGGACCTTAAGTTGGCGTGAGGTTAAAGTAGCGACCCTGCTGTAGTTCGTTTATAGCATAATGTTAGCATTTTGCTTCTGGCGACTAGATTTATGATTATAAAATTATAAAAGTGTAGACATGTGGATATTATCCGGCTGAACAAAACGTGATCCGTTTCTTAAATATGTGTCAACCACAGACCTTATTTCGAGCTATTTTCCAAAATCCTATGGAGAAATTGCATTGCGTTTTTGACGAAGGAACCGGAAGGAGTTTACTTCCGGGTTTTAGGACGTGTCACTGTGGTTGTCTATAGTGTGAGATGTTGCTTCATTCTCTGGATCCAACTTTATTGTATTGACTCCGTATCTCTCAGTGTTGTTGCCAAATCCATGGCTAACCATGGGATGATGAAAATGTTGTGCCAGGATTGTATTTGGCAAAAATCAATGCAATTTACAATATAATCCTACCAATTACCAAACGATTTTGGAATCACGTCGCCTTACATTTTGTTAAGAAATAGATACTCCAACATTCTTTCCAATGAAGCACAAAAGTCAAACGATTTAGGTTATATGGCCATTTTAGTGTACATTTGAAGTAAACTAACTTCAGATTTTGGGGATATATAAAGAGTATCAATATCCTCTATATCAAATAAAAAATAAAAAAACATATTAAAATATAAAATCCTGCACTTGGACAATGCCGCAATGAAAAAAGAAAAAAGGAGGGGTTAAATATGAGGAGACATGGTTAATGTGGATCTCTACATGTCTAGATCATGGCCATAGAGAAACCAAACCCTTGCTAATGAAGTGCATCTCTATTTCAATCCAGTGGAGCAGGTTTGTTAATTCAATGACCGGCCATCAGTGTCTGCCAACTGCTGCATTTAGAGGGGGCAGGGGTCAATTTAATTCACTTGAATCAGACTAAAGGACAACCCCAGGCAATGGCCCACAGACTGAGTTAGTGCGGAGAGTTTGCAGCCAGCACCTCAAAGGTTTGATCTACTGCGCTCCAATTTAAATCTTCTATACTGTGTATTTGTGTGCTTATAGACCTTTATGTGCACATGAAAAATAGGAAGGATTGCTGCCACATGCAGAAATGATTCCTAGTTTTTATATCTTCATAAAAACGTGGTTGTCATGGTAATGTGACCTTAAGCTGTAATGGATAAAACAGCACCACGTTTGTTTTCTAAATCCCAGGCCGCACTGCTTTACAGAAGCACTGAAAGGCCATGTGTACCCCACTTTCATACCGATATGCTGAACTACTACTTTTCTGATTTCAGTATGAGTAACACTGAATAAAGACAGTAAAAGTATTGGATCTTCTGTAAGTAATCACACTATCTGATGAAGTAACATGATATTATGTTGTACCAACATTTATATGCTTTCTATTCTAACGTGTGGCACAATTTTTTTGTTGAAAAAGTTACAAAGATTCAACAAAGCACATTGTAATCTAGTGGGTCCTGATCTAAGCGGTAAGGGTGTGGTGGTTGTTTCAGCTGAAATAGTATCCAGCTTTGAGACATACTGTAAAGAAAAGACTTGGAAGCTTTTCAACATCTTAGTCCAAGACCTTGGACAAATATGTCACATTGACCGCAGATGATGGCTTTTCAATGTGGAGAAACTTATTTAAAAAGGAAATGTTTTCAAAAAAAGAGGCCCTTATTCTATCACCATCACATGAAATGTTTTCACCCCTTCCTTATGAGGTACGCCATTTATAAAGGAGCAGTAGCTTTTTATTTAACATTAATTATTTAACTTAGCTAAGGGCATCAAAATATTGATCAGGCAAAAGGGGAAAGAGATCTAAAAACATTCATCAAAATCCCATTACGTTTTTAAAAGATGGTCAGGAAAGTCATAGCACTTCCCCAAGCTACCAAATGTAATATACTCCCTAGAGAGGGAGGAGCAGAGAGTGTATTAAACCCACATCTACCGATGCTGTAGATATTATTCATACCAAATGTACCAAAAGCCTTTAAATGCACTTTCTTTATCTTCCTCTGCCTCATTCAACCAAGGTCTCGTCCAATGTGGTGGGAGGGTGAAGCCTGTCAGCTATCGGAGGTACTGAAATAACAAGACCCCCCTTTTGTCCAAATAATATCGTGGCCAAAAGAGCGAGAGTTGGAGAAATAGAGTGAGCGAGAGAGAGTCACGGCCATGCAGATCCCAACAGCTTCCACCCCCCGTACACCGCCCGAGAGGCTCTCAGTCTCCGCCTGGGATGTTTGCTATCCCTCTCCACCAGACAGTATATAATGCTTTCCACATGTGAGAGAAAATGGGAGTGAATGTAGGGTGGAGGAGAGAAGAAGGGAGGTAAGGGGCGAATTGTAAAAAAAACTGTGAACGAAGATGTAAAAATTGAATATCCGTTGATATTTTACGCTCTTATTTGGTAGTTAGTATAGAGGCAGTAACATTTGAGGGAAGTACACATTAATCATCATGACTGATATTACGACAACTGGCATAGATCCCATAGCAACTTGTCTTGTTAATACAAGAAAAATGTAGCTTTAAATAAATCAAGAGGGCCTCGCTGCAGAAATGTTAACTTCTTGTCCGTCTGAAATCAAACTAACTTCAAACTTTTGTAGTGTTACTCCATTTGGCCCTCCTGCAGGACAAAGGATGGTAATGAGCCATCTTAATTGTGATTTATGTGCCGTTTACACAGGAACGAAAACGGTTGTATCCGCTACTTTTCTCTTTCATATAGCCCATTCGTTCACACGAGGCCGTAACGGAAATGGACCCCTAAAACGATAACGGGTCCCAAGGTGGATAGATCTTCGGACGGAACGCGCTGGGGGGCCAAACGGCTCCGTGTGTACATCCTTTAGGGGTGTACCGGTTCACAAACATTTTGGTTCGGTACGTACCTCGGTTTTTAGGTCACGGTTCGGTTCGGTTCGGTACGTTTTCGGTACAGCAGAAAAAATCATCACAAAACATAAAATATTTTTTGTTTTTTTTTAATTATTATCAAACTGTGAATAATGTATTCACTCAAATAAATACAAAATATAATAAAATAAACATTAAGGTGCAGCATTTCGATGAACTGAAATAATCTGTATTTGAACTGTACTGTACTAGTACCTAAGCAGCCAGTTTGACATAATGACTTGTTTGTCATTGTATTTTCATGTTCTTTTTAAGAAAAATTTGATTAGCAGATCTGCTGGCACTAACAATGTCTCCTGCTGTGGAGAACACCCTCTCGCTAGGGACAGAGGTAGCAGATACAGCCAGGTAGCGCTTTGCTAACATGGCTACATAAGGATATTTGGCGTTTGTAATAGCTTTGGCTCGGTCTAAACTTTTTGAGAGTGTTGTAGGCTTAAATGCTAGTGGGAGTTGGGTTTGCACTTCAATCTTTTTTCTTTTGGTACCGGTGATATTCACGTTCGGGTAATGCCTTTTCAAATGAGTGTGCAAGTTTGATGTATTGCCAGCCGCGTAACCAATTTTAGTTGAACAATGCCGACAAACAGCTTTGGTTCGGTCCACCTGTCTTTGTCCGTCATCCTTGTACGTAACTGCGAAACCAAAATGATGCTGATGCTGGAGGATTTTCGAGCTCAACTTTATCTGCGTTCGCCATTTAGACAGTTCCTCAAATTACTGACTACATGTGAAAGCATCCCTGTGGCCAGCTCTCATAGTAAGTAAGTAAAACTTTATTTATATAGCACCCTTCTCAACACGGATGTATACTATAAAATAGTATGCCTCTCGTCCAATGAAATGACTTGCTCGCTCTATGACGCGTTGAACCCAATGTGAGCAAATTACTCTGAATGCTGTGACGCAGTACACACGTGTACCGAACCGAAGGGCCCGTACCGAATAATTTCGGTACGGGCCTACATCCTATATGATTATTTTCCTGATAACGATGAAGCCATAGCCCCACCTCTCCCCACCTCTGCTGCTCACTGCTGTAGCATGGTCAGTAGCAGATGTTAGTGCAAAATCTACAGCTCCTCTACCACGACCATCAGCAAGTGGACATGGAGAACTACATGAACTACATGTTGCTAAAGAGAATAAACAGAAGGGCAACCATGCAACCATGCTCGGGGGTCTTCTTCGCTGCTTTTGGTGTATTTTGAGGCGGGAGTACAGCGCCACTTACAGGCCCGGCATATGTACTACAGCAAACACAATGCTCAGAGTGTAGAAGACTAAAAAAGTGGTGTGTGTGTGTGTGTGTGTATGTGTGTATGTGTGCCTATATGAGGCTGCAGCCACACGAGGACGATAACGGAAACGCACCGAAATCGTTATCAAAAAAGTCTTCTGTCCACACGCAATAGGCACCAGAAACATGTCCGTCCATGCGAGACAGCTCGAACCGCTGGAGACGCTGTAGTACATATGCCGGGCCTGTAAGTGGTGCTGTACTGCTGCCACAAAATACATCAAAAGCAGCGAAGAAGACTTCTCGCGCATGCATGGTTTCCATGGTTGCCCTTCTGTTTATTCTCCGCGCTGGATTTAGCAGCAGAGGTGGGGTTTCGCCGGTCAACATGTCCGTTAAAGTTGAAATCTTCCGGACAAAATTAGAAAAGTGCTGGTCAAAGGTCTTCATTGTTATTTATTGAGCTTTAAAACAAATGAATAACGACTCTATATAATAATATAAGAATAAAACACGGAGGACGGAGCCTCTCTTTTCCTCCCCCTCTCCTAACAGCCTGTCAGTATCCGTGGTCTCATGCAGCTGGCTGATCCAGTAATGAGTGACCCGACAGTAGAAATAAACATATTTATAACTAGTTTAGGTAGTTTGAGAGGTAATTAAAAATAGCTATGGGTGATGATCTAACTTGAAGTGTGTGTTTTGTTCCGCTCATCGCTCCATCACAGTGGGCGGAGCTGCAGGTTATCATGCAGAGCTGCATGTCTCCTCTCCTGTCCGATTAGACTTCACTCGCGTGCTCCTGCTGGGTGCACTGTCCTGCGAGATACCGGGACCTGGCTCGAAACACTGGGGCGTCATCGTTAGCAAGAAATTATCGTTATAGGGCGTAATCACGGAGCCGTTTGGCCCTCCAGAGCGTTTCGTCCGCAGATCTACCCACCTTGGGACCCGTTATCGTTTTCTGCGTTTCCATGTCGGCCTCGTGTGGCCGAACCGTCTATCTGATAGAGAACTGTAGCAGATACGACCGTTATTGTCCTCGGGTGGCTGCAGCCTGAGTGTATTTAGAGCGCATGTGGTAAGGGCCATAGGGTGCAGGTTATTACCATAGAGTTTCTTGCACACAAGGCCTTTTGATGTTAAAGCAGTCGAGTCATTAAAACAAGGCCGCAGGCCACAGCAACCAAGCACTCATCATACAGACTAATTAGAAATACCAAAACTTGAATGAAAAATTAAATACTCATTCCTAATATTGTGATGAAAGTTTTTTAAGTTGAATCAACGTTTAAGCACTGTGCAAAAAAATAAACGAGATCCCATTTTAGACTGTTTTTCTCATGGTCTTTGAGACTGGAGCCTGAAAGCATCAAGACACACAGTGTGTGGCGGCAGGAGCGTCCGACCAGCAGTGCATTTTGGGAATAGCAACTCACTGTTAAAGTGGAGCCCATGTGAAAACTATCTAAAGACAGATCAAAGCTGCATACCTGAGCACCTCCATTTAGCTGATAAAATCTAGGGAGAAAGAGGACGAAAACCAAACCACACAGACTGCGGTCAAATCACTCTGACACAGGAATTCAAGATACTGAGAAAACCGTGTTTTTATAGGGGCCTTGGAAGCATTTCATATAAAAAATGTGCATAAATGATGGTGTTTATGTTCAAACAACATGACAAAGACTGAAAAACTCATCTCTTTCGACTCCACTTCGATCAATAAAATGACTAACAAAGCACTTATATACTAATAAAGGACTGGCTTATCTAAAGCTAGTTGAGTAGCACTTGAAATGTTTTTGCTCTTGAAACCTGATGTACTTATATGATTCTGTCTTCTTCAAGTTTGTATCTTCTTGGTGGAATGCACTTATTGTAAGTCACTTTGGATAAAAGCGTCAGCTAAATGCAATGTAATGTAAATGAAATGTAATATAATGAATCGACTTGTTATATTTGGACATCTATGCTTCTATGGCTTTGTGTATATGCTTGTATGTGTATACATGTTTACTGTTGAAGCACTTTGCTGCAAACCTGCTTTTTAAGTGCTGTATCAGTTAAATAAACATAAAAATGTATTTGACAATAGAATAAATGTGAAAGGGGAAAATACTCAAAATATGAAAATATATATATTTTTGGGTCAGCTGACGTTACCATGAAATACTGCCTTCAGAACTAAACCAAGCATGACTGAAGCAAACAGGCGGTGTCGCAATGGAAATTAAGCAAGAGTCTAACAAACTCTTAACCTCTGGTCTGGGCTTCAGCCACATCGGGGCCAACGCCAGTCTGCCAGCAGCCTCTGGCACCACAAGTCACACCCTCGTGGTACGCCCTGCCAAGGCCAAAAAAAATCATACTGACCCCTTTGAGATGTCAAACCAATCAACCAATGACGATCTGTAAGTCGGGGGTCAAAGACAAGTCAGAGAAAGAGAAACAGAGACACACAGGGCCAAAAGGCTCGCCATCCAGCGCCAATACATTTAAAACTTTGATATACACTTCCTGCCAAAAGATCCCGCTCTAAGCCAAGTGAGAGGATGTTAAGATGGGGCGCCTGCACTGTCTGCATTATCTTCACATTCCAATGCAACTATAAGGCACTCGCCGTTACAAGCAAGAATATATGTACACTAGAGCCACACCATAGACAAACTGGAACAAATACTGCTACCAGAGCAATAACAAAAATAGGATATTAATATTTTTGAATATGTGAGAAATAAAAATGGTGGTTTTATAACTCAAATATTCCTTGGAAAAAATATATTTTATGAATCAGGGAATGATTAAGTATACATTTATCAAAATGGCATTATGAACAAGAAGAACATCCCAATGCAGAAGATAACATACTTGTCATATTATTTTGTAAATTACAATTCCAAATAAAGTATTGCAGTGCTGCAGATATTCATATTTAGCTAACTATTTAACTAACTAAATCATGGATCATATGATTATATTATAAACTGCAGAATCAGTCAAAACAATAATTTGTCTGAATGTAACGTAAGAATAAGTATAAAGTATTAAAGGTCCCATGTCATGTTTTTCTGGTTATTACCCGTCCCCTTGTGTGTTATGTAGCTTTGTATTCGTGTAAACGGTCTGCAGAGTCACAAACCCTCAAAGTACACCCTGTAGCGAGTACAACTCTAACACAGAAAGGCCTGTCTATGCTGCCCCAGAACGCCTCGTTGGAGATTTCTCTTTTTCCATTGTTTTCTTCTTGGGTATAGTGACGTATTTGGATATAGTGACGTAACGTAATGTTACGTCCGCGGAGCCGTTACGTTGGACCAATCCGTGGACTTCCTCACACACACACGCTCAATCTTTTCTCAGCTGCAGCTCCGCCGATTTCTCCGCCTGAGACGGCGGGACGCGGCGAGGCTGTCCGTTTAGGACAGAGAGTGAATACACATACTATACAGAGATGCTGTATGAGAAACCAATGTGAGTTTGGAAAATTGCACAATATAAATCTATTTTACTAGACCTCAACAATGGAAATATGATCAGTAGAAATGGCCATGACATGGGACCTTTAAGATAGTAGGAATCTCCTAACTTAAGGTAATATGTGTGTAAGTCTCAGGGAGTTGGATGTGAGGGAGCAGCTGAAAAAAAACAGACTGGAACTGATTGGAGAGATGGGGAAAAGATAAGAGAGGGAATGGCCATAGGGCAGAGAGGGAAAAAATGTTTTCCTGGGGTGGTCTCCTTCTCAGGTTTCTGAGCATGATGTGAGATCATGTCTGGCCACTGTTATAAGGTCTCTCTATAGACAGGGTGCTTTGTTCTACTTCATGTACTCTAAGGGCAGTTACACGCACTGATTAATAGGAGGCATGGGTCGCCCTGCAGAGGGCTTAAACTACATATGATACTGGGTTTGCCTTTGCCTAGCCAAACTAGTACAGCTGATCCTGGTGTTCATATCAATCATCTGGAATTAACCAGTAACATCAGTCTACAAGAAAAGGGTCAAATACTATTTGATGCATGGTCATCTTCATGTGTTGAACATGATTTGTGAGTGAATGTTGTAGTAGTTATTCATACATTTGTGTGAGTTTATTACTTGTAAATAGCCAACAAATGCAGTCTAATACTGTCGTTCTTCGAACAGACCCTCCTGTTTTATGTGAGGGACTGCGGATGGAAATGAGCTCAAAGCTAAATCTAGCACTGTTACGCTTGATACATTTGAATGTTTTAAGTGTTCATTACTGTGCATTGTCCCTGCCAAATAAACGATTAAAATAAAACATTTATGAAAGCCGGGTATAATGTTTAGTGGATGTCCAAACTTGTTTTTTTTTTTAAAATAAACTTTATAACCATGACCAGGAACATTTGGCAATCCGGCTATCCGGAAATCATTTTAGTATGACTTCACCCTGGCAAACCAATGTGTTCTCATATTTTATCTTCAGCCATATTAGAAGTTTTTTGAAAAAAGCATCTTGGCGGAAATGTGAAGATATTCAGAGAAGTAAAAGGCTCTTCATCCTTCTTTCCTCCTATTTGATGTCTTTACAGATGATGGGTCCAACACAGATAATTGTTGTGAGAAATAAGTTCACATATATTACTAGAATCGTCATGACTACATTGGTTACAGTGTGGTAAAACAAATTCTTAAAATACACTTGTGACCATTACTAATATAAAAAATACCATTACTGAGCACAGTCATTCATGGCATAACATAGCACAGTAGAGCAAAGCATTAATCTTTCAGACATGAGATGATTAACAGGATGCATGATTTGTGTTGGCTACGCAGCATGCTGAGGGAGGCTACCTTCGGAGCTGCGGTGTGGTGAGGAAGGAAAACATCAGCCCATGCTTGGCTAACAGAAATACATTTATGCACAGTCATATAGACTCACATACAAATTACAGATGAACCACGCACCCACTGGCAAATAACAGCTTATACCACATGGCACTCCAACCTGTCTTCATAGCCAATGCTCTACAACTGCACACACACTAGTGAATTAAACAGAAGGACAGTTTATGAGTTGTGACACTCACTAGTGGCAGGAAACCACACTACCAAAGTAGACTCATAAAATCAATGCAAACACGAGTCCTTCTTCTACACAGTTTGTATCAGAAAGCTGCCTGAGACGGCCATTGAACTACCTCAGAGAAACAGAGAGGGGAAGGAAAGAAGACCGTGGGAACTTGAATAAAGAAAGATGTGGACATTGATGCAAGTAGGAGAAAAAGGGAGACAAAATATCTCACAAAGACAGAAATATTGTTGTTGATGACTGACCTCTTGATGAACTGAGTTCTTATGATTAGTTGAATTAATATGCACAAATCCCATGCGAAGGAAAAAAATAGGCAGAATATCTGATTTACATTCATTAACGCTTAGGAAAACCATAACAGCGCCTGTGTTTGCCGAGATCTTAGATCTTAGACAGCAGGCAGGCCTGTGGTGGTTATCAGCTGAATATGCATCAGGGTTCTTCCCTGTGCTGTATAAACATGGAAAGCCTCTCCTATTCAGATTCATGAGTCGATCATTGCCGTGTGCAGGAGCTCAAGTGTGAGTGCTTTCAAAAAAGAAAGGAAGAGAGTTCCCCCAGGACATTCACAAGTTTTTGGTATGTTAATGATGAGTGGCTTTGCTGCTATGAATAAGAGCAGAGGGAGAGCAGTGTTTGTGTTCTGAAGTATGCAGGAGACATACGTCAGCTCCTCTCAGAGATAAGTCCTCCATTTGGCATCCCTGCTGTAAACGGTCAATCAAAATGATGGGTTGGGAACCTCATTAAACCCTGAATACATTTGTATATTCACATGTTAAGGGTGGGGGAAATGACAGTGTGTTATTTTATATACCTATATTTATGGCTGACCAATATGCTCAAAATATTCAATCACAATACAAGACATGTCATATCTCGATAACTATTTATAAATCACAATATGGCATGTTTGCTGGTAATACAGTGATCCCATATTCTATATAACATGACCACATGTTAAAGCCTATTTTTTGGCCTATAGTTTTATCAAGTCCTATTTTCTTATGTAACGTCCAAACTAAGATGATTTATTTCCATCAAAATAAATGGCTGTGAACCACTTAATGATACAGTCAAAATTCATTTTATGGCTAATCCAATTTCAGATTTATTTAAAACACTTGAAATCCTGTTCTTAATTTGAATCAATGTCTGTGATGGCCTGGATAGTTCTCCTAATCTAAATACTACAACAAATGTGCTGGCAGTTGACATTTCTATTGTCTCATGATGTTCAGAATGTTGTCATATCAATGAATCCTATCACACATCTACTACCTGTATAAACCGGGGCACAAACACACATACACACAGGTTCCTGTTCCCACAGAGCTCAGTATCAATTTAAGAGCCATTTCACACATAGACCGTATAACACTGCCGGATTAACATTTCCAGAAAGGGTAAGAGGTCTAGCTCATTCACACAATCGTCAACTGCACCGAACAGAGCAGGTTCCCGGCTGCTGAATGCTCCACTTAGAGGATTTATTTATGCTTCCACAAAGACTTTTTTTTCTTGCACATACCACATTTTTATACATAATATGTAAACGGGGGATGTCAGGATTGCCAAATAAATCCATGAAGAATCCATTGGTGTCGAGAAAACACTGAATTTGTAGACAGGGTTTGTCTCCTGATAAACTGCCAATATGTAGAAACCCCAGTCGGCTGTTGGTGCCAACACCAGGACTAGACAGACTGAAAAAACCTGGCGTGGCACCAGGCACCCAAACCTGGCAGAGAACACGCCTTCTGGGAAGAAAGAAAAGGTCTGAGAGATAGAAGTTTGGAAGGATTGTAGAGAACTTGATAAGATGCAGGTTTTTTGTAGGAATAGTTAACTGGGCTTCTGCTGCTTAAGAAGTGAGACAGCTTGCTATACTGCTGACTGAACATTAGACCTCTTAGTTGGACCACCAGCGCTGGTTACAGTGACACACACTAACACAGAATGACAGTGGGGTCTCTTTTGGGCAGGAGACTAGAAGATAAACTGCTGCTGCTTCCAGAAACATAAAAACACACCTTTTCTATGGATATAGAGATGTTTCCATATAAAATAGATGTGGGATGCAAGCAGCACCACTCTGTTAGACTGCGTCTAAGTGTAGAGAAAGAAATAAAGGTTTTATTTCTGGTCTACAATCAGCTGTTTAGCTAACTTAGCAGTGAAAACAAAACAGAGTGCACAACAAAGGGAACCTTCACACACAGATTGTGACAGCCAGAGAGAGAAATCCTGTGCAAAAAGTAGGTCAAGATGTGCTGCAAAACTATTTCAAGATGGTCCCTACTACACAACAAATAGCAATGTGGAAGCTATTCAGTATTTTTCACATGTATTTAATATATTTATTTGTTATTTTTTGTTTTGTAGAATTAATTAATTTACAGCCATATTACAGGACTGTCTCAGAAAATTAGAATATTGTGATAAAGTTCTTTATTTTCTGTAATGCAATTAAAAAAACAAAAATGTCATACATTCTGGATTCATTACAAATCAACTGAAATATTGCAAGCCTTTTATTATTTTAATATTGCTGATTATGGCATACAGCTTAAGAAAACTCAAAAATCCTATTTCAAAAAATTAGAATAGTTCCTCAGACCAAGTAAAACAAAAAGATTTATAACAGCAAAACACAATCAAACATTTGAAAATGTCCATTAATGCACTCAGTACTTGGTTGGGAATCCTTTTGCACGGATTACTGCATCAATGCGGCGTGGCATGGAGGCAATCAGCCTGTGGCATTGCTGAGGTGTTATGGATGCCCAGGATGCTTCAATAGCGGCCTTTAGCTCATTAGCATTGTTGGGTCTGGTGTCTTTCAGCTTCTTCTTCACAATACCCCACATATTCTCTATGGGGTTCAGGTCAGGGGAATTTGCAGGCCAATCGAGGACAGTAATGCCATGGTCAGTACACCAGTTACTGGTGGTTTTGGCACTGTGGGCAGGTGCCAGATCATGCTGGAAAATGAATTCCTCATCTCCATAGAGCTTTTCAGCAGACGGAAGCATGTAGTGCTCTAAAATCTCTTGGTACACAGCTGCATTTACTCTGGGCTTGATGAAACACAGTGGACCAACACCAGCAGCTGACATGGCTCCCCAAACCATCGCTGACTGTGGGAACTTCACACTGGATTTCAAGCAACTTGGATTTTGCTCCTCTCCAGCCTTTCTCCAGACTCTGGCGCCTTGACTTCCAAATGAAATACAAAACTTGCTTTCGTCTGAAAAGAGGACTTTGGACCACTGTGCAACTGTCCAGTGCTTCTTTTCCTTAGCCCAAGTCAGACGCCTCTTCCGTTGTCTTGAGTTCAGAAGTGGCTTGACCATGGGAAAACGGCTATTGTAGCCCATTTCCCGGATACGTCTGTGAACAGTGACTTTTGATACCTGGACTCCAGCTTCAGTCCACTGTCTTTGAAGCTCCCCCAAATTCTGGAAGCGACTCTTCTTCACAATGCTGTTAAGGCTGCGGTCATCTCTCTTGGTTGTGCAGCGTTTCCTGCCACATTTCCCCCTTCCAACAGACTTTTTGTGGATGTGCTTTGAAACTGCACTCTGTGAACAGCTTGCTCTTTGAGAAATTTCTTTTTGTGTCTTACCCTCCTGATGGAGGGTGTCAATGACGGTCCTCTGGACAGCAGTCAGATCAGCAGTCTTCCCCATACTTGTGATTTAGTTTACTGAACCAAGCTGAGTGTTTTTCAAGGCTCAGGAAACCCTTGCAGGTGTTTCGAGTTAATTAGACGATTCAAGTGATTCGTTGAACACCCTACTAGTATACTTTTTCATGATATTCTAATATTTAGAGATAGGATATTTGAGTTTTCTTAAGCTGTATGCCATAATCAGCAATATTAAAATAATAAAAGGCTTGCAATATTTCAGTTGATTTGTAATGAATCCAGAATGTATGACATTTTTGTTTTTTTTAAATTGCATTACAGAAAATAAAGAACTTTATCACAATATTCTAATTTTCTGAGACAGTCCTGTATGTAACTCAAGTTGTGTTCCAGCTAAAATGCTTTTATTTTGAAGGTGATGGGTCAATTTGGGCACACAGCTGGGTTTATTTAAGTCAATCAGGGCACAGCAGCAGTCAGTGGGCACCGGGAAGGTCTATGTTTTTTTTACCAGTATCAGGGCTGAGTTCAGCAAACATTTAATCACCTTTTGCTGTATTGTTCTTGCCAAGGTGAAGCTAATAAATACCACAAAAACGTCGATGCCTTGTCTGGACAATGGACTCATTACCAACTCATGATCTGCGTAAGATCCACTATACCTGGTGCCTCAGTGGCCTTTTGAAGTTTTATTGTTGTTGACAAATAGCCACTACAAGCAATACGTGGAAATTGGGATACATCACAGCTTCTTAATTTAGAAATATATATATATATATATATATATAGACATATACAAATTACTAACACAATAGTAGAATTAAGTTTGTCAGACAAATGTAAGTTAACATATACATATTAATAAAAAAAATATGTAAGAAATATGACTAAGTTTGAAACCGTATTTTCTGAAACAAGACACTTTTTTTATAACAGCCATGACAAATAAGCCGTTTTCTTTGGTAATCTGGAGTCATGTTGACATGCCAGCAGGAGAAAATGTGTTAAACACCAAAGCCTGTTTGGCTCTCCTAATGCTCGTCTTCCATTACTTGTGACTCAGTCCAGATTAAATAAGCAACTCGCCTGGCAGAAGCATAACTGAGCTCAGAGACAGTGATAGCTAAACACAGCTGCAGCTGCCCCTTACATCCAGCTTTATACTAGTGTGTGTTTATGTGAGATATGCGTATATATAGCCAGAGACAGAGATAGTGTAAGAGTGTGACTTAAGGTGTTAACATGTGTTTGGAACATTCAAAGTGTCTAACGCAGTCTACCCATTTTTAGTCCAGACACTCTCCATTGCCTCCCAATTAGCAATCTGTATCAGTTTTTCCCCTTTGCCATTTTCATTTGCGAGCGTGAAAAAAAAAGTGTTCCATTACTTTTCCTCTACAGTCATAAAAGAGACAGAGGCAGAAAGCTCAACTCATTAGCCAGGGTCACTTCCTGTCTTTACTTCAAAGGCAGCCAACCAGCAGAAGACAAAAGGAACACGACAGTTTCACATAGCACATCAGTGGACACAATTATACCGAGAGATAAGATGAGGGAGAGGAGAAGATTAGAAGATAGAGAGACTGTATGTGACTGTAGAGCGGACTGCATCTTGTTAAGTCATTTGAAAAGAAAGTAAAATCACAAGCATTACTACAGCATAATAGGATATGAAACCACAGAAATTGCAAAGCCAGGCTATCCGTTTCACCCTGTTACTAGTCTATATGCTAACCTTAGGCCGCTTTAACTCATGCAATAAAAACCTGAAATGATCTAAACATCACTGGGAGAAGCAGTGTGTGAAAACGCTAATGTAAAAACAGCAGTAAACATAATTTACCAGGTCTTCAGTACAAAGTCTATGTATTGACTGATGGAGCCAATATAAGTGCTCATTCACACAGGAAGTCACAGTGAGCGGGTTGATGAGGATGCTTCTAGCGCTGCTTGCATGAAAACGCAAGAAAATAAATATCCCAGGGTCAAGAAGAAGGGTCATTTACATGAACATGTCAATGAAAATGTTTAACTGGCGAGAGGGTCTGCAAAAGATGATGCCAAATTGTCAGACAAATTCAACGAACGGCTAGAAATCCCTAGTTTATGACATATTTCCAAACTATATGTGAATAGGGTTTAATCCACGTCATTGTGGTGTTGTATACACACTCACAGGCACCACCCCTCGCCTGAACCCAATGGAGTGATTCCAGAAAGTGACAATGTGTCTGATAACTCCCGTTTATGGCTACACATGTGTACGTGAAATATCTGAAAATGTGCAGACCTCATTCGCTAGATATTGTTCGGAGTTAATATGAGAAAATGTCTTAATCTATAAATCACATCTCAGCATTAGCTCTATATTTAGCACAGAGATGTGTCACTAATCTAGTCATCTCACTCTCCACAGCGATTCTCAAAATGTTAAATAATTCCTTTCATCTCTTGATCAGTCTTCTTTTTTCTTTAAAAATATTAAATAGAATACTGTCTGGAAGCAGGAAAATCAGTCTATATGTTCCAGTTATCTTCATAAAAGACTCTGCTTATTGGTCAAACACACAGGCCAGCAGTGTATCAGTGGCTGGATATTTCATGAAAATAATTATGTCATTCCACAGCATCAGACACAAAGATACAAACTTGTAAGGGTTATGTTCAAGACTCCACAATATGAAAGACTGTTTTTTTGGGCTGACATGATGTTCTCCAGTCCTTCCTTGCACTCTTAGCAGCCTATGCCTCAAGAAAAACACCCAAAGTGTAGTATTACATAGTCATAGTATGATCTTTATCCCCCAAAATACACCTATTTAATACAAAAACACTGCATATAGGCAAAAATACGCAGACACAAATAAAAATAAAACATACACATTTTTGTATTGACGTCTGAGTTTACTGCCAGTTTATTTATGCAACACTGAGGAGCCCTGAGGCATAAACAGAGAGGGGGGAAAAGAGATAAGAAGCATTCTGATCTGATTCTTCACAGTAGGAGCCCAAACTCTCTCCTCATCGAGAATGCAAAGCCTCTCCTGCAGGAGTGAGTGCGCATACATGTGTGCACCATGAGGGGGATGGGGGCCTTACAAATGCATGTTGTCTGGGGGAGGGAGCTGGTCCCTCTACTTCCATTTCCCCCCCCCCCCCAGTCGGGTATTTTGCTCACTGCCCCTTGCCTTCACCACAAACCCCCGCCCTTCTCTTTCATTACACTTTCCCCTCTTTCTCTCATTCATGGACAGTTCATTTTAAGTCCTGCCCATTGTGGCAATTGAGGGGACTGACTTGCTAAGGGGTGGCCCCGGGTCCCCTGGCTGACACTGCCAGGTCAGCCCTGTTGGAGCTAACTAAGGCACTATGGCAGGAATCTGGAAAGACAAAGCCTGGATCACCAATAAATCTCACCTCTCACTCTTTCAGTGCATTTGTTAGTGTGTGTGTGTGTGTGTGTGTGTGTGTGTGTGTGTGTGTGTGTGTGTGTGTGTGTGTGTGTGTGTGTGTTGTGTGTGTGTGTGTGT
>CADEHL010001121.1:178109-181165 GCA_902827135.1 Harpagifer antarcticus | reverse complement strand
AGAGTGAGGTAGTGAGGGAGTGTTTTAAAGCCAGCAGGAGGCATGATGTCCTACATTAAGCAACCCCATTACTCCGTGAACGGGTTAACGCTGTCCGGCCCGGGCATGGATCTGCTCCACTCCGCCGTTGGATACCCCAGTGAGTACATTTAACATGTTTTGTTTTTAAATACTTCAAATATGTCGATAAATTGTAGTTTACTTTTTTTTTAAAGTGTATTTTCTAATACAGAAACCTAAAAAAATTGTTTTAATCTTGTGCGTAAAAGAAAACATTCTCTTGTATTTTTTTTATATAAGTAAGGTTATGAGTATGAATGCATATCTCTGATTCTTCATCCATCGGAACATGTGTTCGCTTGACCTATAAATGCAGCGGATTACAGAGTCAAAAGACAATAAGAAAAACGTGTGAAAGGAAACGCAGCTTGTTCTCACACCGACTTAACTTTAAACCAGTCTCCAATCTGTTGCTCTTATCGTGTACTAACCTATTTACTTAAGGATGAGCATTGTATTTTATTTGGTGCCATAATGTAGTTTATATGAATGAACACTTCTTATATTGTTCGGATGGATCAGCATCTGTCACCTCCGAGAAGAAGAAGAAGAAGAAGAAGAGGAGACTTTGAGTAAAGGGACGCCGAGGTTTGGCACCGATGACAGAAGGCGTGAGATAAAGCTTGGCCTTCTTCTAGCAGATTAGATTTTACATTTAAAATATGTATGGCTTTGGAGTCACTTTCGTTTCTTTGTTTTGCATATTTCGATTCAAACGGTCTCGGTTATGAAGCTACAACCTCAACGCCTTTTATAAATGTTCACGAAACCTCGTAAAATACACAAAACATCGAAACATTTTTGACTGACACTCAGTTTCTTCTAATACGACACGAGTTGCCATTATAATCCCACAACAACACATTTAATTATATTAAACTTCATCCGGTTAATTTCTAGACGTGTTCTGTAACATAAAAAAGGACATTTTAAGCAATTTATAAAAGAAAGAACCGGAGTGTAGTTCAGTTTTATTCCTGCAACTGTAAGAGAAATAACTTGATTATTTTACTTTTACATTTTTCGTATTCAAATAGCCTTTTAAATGTAGGCAACTCAAGGGATTTCAATAGCAATGCGAGCACTATTTCCAATATATTGACCTGTTAATGTGTTTTACTTCTGAGTTCAAACTGTGAACAGACAAAGCAATGTTATTTCAAATAAAAAAACAACCGAAGAATAATAATAAAAATAATAATAATAATGTTTTTCGTTTTTTGGTTTTTTTCTAGACACACCGCGCAAACAGCGTCGAGAGCGCACCACCTTCACGCGCGCACAGCTGGACATCCTCGAGGCTCTGTTCTCCAAAACGCGCTACCCGGACATCTTCATGCGCGAGGAGGTGGCCCTCAAGATCAACCTGCCGGAGTCCCGAGTCCAGGTAACTATTTAAAGAAAGTGAATTTACTCAAGTACTGTAGTTATTTTAAATGTTGAGGTACTTGTACTTGAGTGTAAATATATTATGCTTCGTTATACTTCAGCTTCAAAACAAATATTGCACTTGTTTCCTCTTTTTCATTTATTTTACTTTACAGATGCTATTACAAAAGGTTATTAAAAAAGGTTAAACATCCAGCAGTAGAATATGAAATACTTTAAATTATCTCCACCTTTACCAGCTGTGATGCATCAATAATAATACACACTAATGTCATATGATTCTGCACTGGTCCACCAAGTACTTTTACTTTTGGAACTTCAAGTATATTTTGATGTCAATGTACTTTAACTTATTTAAGATTTTGAATGCAGTACTATTCCTGTATTTTTAAGATTTAGTACTGCAACATTGTATTTTCTCACAATAGCAGCTCCTATACTTTCTCTTTTTTCATAAAGTAGTCATTTTCTAATTCATATTTAATATAATATATTGATAAATGTCTTTTATAATAACTTTAAAGCAACAGAACATGCCTGTATAAGAGGTTATTTTCTCACAATAGCAGCTCCTATAGTCTACCTTTGATCATAAAGTAGTCATATTTAATAATCAACCTCCTCTCTGATGCCATCCTTCCAGGTTTGGTTCAAGAACCGCCGTGCAAAGTGCCGCCAGCAGCAGCAGCAGAGCACCGGTCAGTCCAAACCGCGGCCCCCTAAGAAGAAGGCGTCTCCGGCCCGCGACAACCACTCTGAGGCCAGCGTCAACGGCCCCAACGGGTCCTACAGCCCCCAGCCGCCTCCACCCGGCACCTCCATCACACCCAGCTCCAGTGCTGCCAGTGCCACTGTGTCCATCTGGAGCCCGGCGTCCATCTCCCCGCTGCCGGACCCCCTGTCTGTGTCCGGGACCCCCTGCATGCAGCGCACCGCCACCTACCCCATGGCATACAGCCAGGCGCCGGCCTACAGCCAGAGCTACGCAGGCTCCTCCTCCTACTTCACGGGCCTGGACTGCAGCTCCTACCTGTCCCCGATGCACCCCCAGCTGTCGGGCACCGGAGGAGCCCTGAGCCCCATCACGGCCTCCTCCATGGGGGGTCCTCTCAGCCAGTCTCCAGCCTCACTCTCCTCCCAAGGATACACGGCCGCATCACTGGGCTTCGGAGCCGTCGACTGTCTAGACTACAAGGACCAAGCTGCCTGGAAGCTCAATTTCAATGCCACTGACTGTCTGGACTACAAAGACCAGAACTCCTGGAAGTTCCAGGTCTTGTAAAATGTGGAAGAAGTGGGTCAATGGGGAGGGAAAGGGGGGTTAGAGGAAGTGAGTTTTAGGAAATGGAAGAGATCTTTGGACACAGAAATCAATGAATCAGCTGAAATAAATCATTTTGTGTGGAAGGAAACTGATCTGCTGATGCTTCGCTTGGTGATGCAACAAAGAGATCACAGTGTAGGTTTAAGCGACATAGAAATCAGCCTTGAAATCATTGAACGGCGTAAGAGGAGAACAAACTTCCCAATTTTTGTACAATAAATCAAATTAGTGACAACCGATTTCATGGTGGTATTGTTGTGATTAAGATACAGTTTGTTACTGA
>CADEHL010001121.1:100609-170609 GCA_902827135.1 Harpagifer antarcticus | reverse complement strand
TCTTTGCTCGCCACCTTCCCTTCCTTGGTGCCCCCTTCCCTTCCTTGGTGCCACCTTCCCTTCCTTGATGCCACCTTCCTTTTCCTCTTCCACTCCACCTCTACTCGCAGTTTGTTATTCTTGCTGATCTAATTTAGAGAATGTCCCAAATCCTCTTAGTGTCCTGCTCCCTCAGCGCAACACTAAGTGAATTAGACAGGATTACAGTGTCCCTCTTCCTCCTCCTTCTCGTCCTCCTCTTCCTCCTCCTCATCCTCCTCTTCATCGTCTCCGTGTTCTCTCCTCATTATGCCACTTGAGCTATCCCTTCTCCACTTGTATTTCCATCTTTCTTTGGACATTTTCTCTTTTCATCGGCAGGATTAAAACCCTCTTCCTCTCCAGATGACAAATTGGTTCCAATGTTCCCCGCTGGTGACAGATGCTCTCGCAGGGCCCAAGGCATCATGGGACATAACGTATCATTAATTAAACTTTGACCTCTTGCAAATAAAAATAGAAAAAAAGAACTCTGACATAACACAGATGAAGTGTCCCAAACATCAGCATGTACAGCTCATACACGGAGATTAAATAAAAGTTAAGGTTAAGACATTATTCTTCCTACTTTCTACTCGTTGTGTGAGCCGGAAGAACCACATGTCCAGTCAGGACGTTCAGTTCCAGTTTCATACCAATGAAATGTAGACTAATCTGTTGTCTCACGGTTCACCCTGTTCTCTACCATGCAAGTACAGGTTTACATTTGTGTCCCCATTGTTAACCAAGACACTGTGAGGTCAATTCATTGTGTCAGATGACGTTCTCTTTGTTAAGGATTTCCTGTTACCATGCAGGATTGTCTCTAGACTTTATTAGATACCTTATTTCCATTTATATAATGTTAGAATATAATTGGGAGGGATGAAACCCTCTGTAATGGTCACACATCACACACAGTGACATGTGTTCTCTGCTTTTAACCCATCCTAGTACCAGGAGTCTAGTACTAGGAGCAGTGGGCAGCTAGTGTACAGCGCCCGGGGAGCAATGGGAATGAGGGGGGAAGGGGGATGTCTTGTGCCTAGCTCAAGGGCACCACAGCAGGGCAGGAGGAGACTTCCAAGTAGAAGTCCACACTGCATATTTAGGTCTGGTCTGGTACTTGAACCGGCGACCCTACGGCTCACAGTCCAAGCCCCTACTGACTGAGCCACTGCCGGCATTGCTCTCGACAATAAGCAATTGGATTTTTCTATTGCCTTTTGAAATATTGCAGAAAATAAGCTCTGTGGCAAACAAACTTTCATGATCCTTACACGTTTTGGTAAGCAAGTCACCACTTTTATGTCATTTTTTTGGAACTCAAAGTGAGTGGTAGAACTAAAAAGCTGACATTAGGCTATACACTAATTACACCACGCTTGCATGACTCCCCGTCAAAACCTCTAAGCTTAATGTGGTATTGTGTGCACACTGCACAGTGAGGACATTTCTGATTTGCAATCCCCTTTTATAGATATGATGAAAGTGAGGGGTATTTATCGACATATTTTATGCAAAATCCCTTTTTTGTACCACTATACTGTAAAAAGCTCTTTATGAGGTGATCACTCTTTAAAACTGGTAACAGCCATGGACGTATGCACCGGACAATGAGAGGTCGCAAGTACATTTAACATCATTTTAGAAATCTAGGAAGCATTAATTTACCATTTTAGTGAAACAAAAATGTATTAATTCATCATACACTCGTGTTAGTCTAGCATTGTTTTCTTTCTGTTGGCTATGAAATACTACCTCGAGTTAATACCAAGTTGATACATGGGATTGTTTTTGTAGGACTTAAACCCAACAGTGAAAACAAATGACATGTTTCTCACAATAAGTGTGTATTTTGATTATTTATTTAAGTTTATAACTTCATTCTGTATGTTTCGAAGAATGTTGCAACTGACCATTTTAAGATGCTTCTCTTACAGATACTCTCAAAAGTGTATTGTATTTCAGATGTTGCACTTGAACTCTATATGTGTTGTAATCAACACTTGCATCAAATAATATACGTTATCTGATTGCGAGATTGAATTAAATGTATTGCAACTATTGGCCTTTCAAGTGTCACACAGCTGAATCCAAACTTTAATATTATTTTCTAGAACAAATGGATGGAGACGTTTCTATTTCAGTCACTCTGCCAACAAGTTTTAAACATCAGCATTACATGTGGAGAGTAAGAATATTCCAGGTTTCTCTTTCCTCACCCTTTTGCCATTGAATGATAACATATATTCTTCATTGCTCAAAATAGACTTTATGCGATTGGATGTAACAATATTTTGAAAAGCTATGAGGTACTTTCTACATTAACACTCAAGTATAGAGACTCTAAAGAAAAACAGACTCTGAGCTCCTGCTAAGCTTTTGAACTTTTCCCCTCTTTACTCCACACGTACGCCTCTGTGTCCTTTATCTGATTTACTGCATTTTGAATACATCTTTTCAATATTTATCACAAACACTTTATTCTTTGAGAGCTCCACTTTGTCCAACATTAGGCCATTAGTTAGGACATTTGCATTTTTCAAATCCCCCTTTTAGTGTAAACCCCTGCATATCTTCATCCCCCCTTTATCTGCCTTCCTCTGTTCCTTTTTCCTTTGTCCCAATCTCTGAATATCTCCCTTCTCTCTTCCCTTCTTTCTCTTTCTCATCTGCAGGCCATCTAAACTACCCCCCCCCTCCATTTACTCCCCTCCTACATCTCCTCCCTCACTTTCAGTAATTCCAGCGTTGCCTCTCTCGATTGCGTCGCTCACCCTAATCCAGCTCTGACCTCAATCCCGTGATGTAACGGATCATGTGATGTAGGGGAGGAAGAGAGAGACATACAAAAAAGGAGAGAGAGGGGACGTAAAGTGGGGAAACATGGTCTAATCCCCGATGCTGGAGCTACAGACCAATCACAAACTGATGGGTAGGGGGTCAAGGGGTGCCTCCATTAAGTTACAAAATATTAGTCAGACACACACTGGTACACACACACACATACCAGCACACACAACCACATAGGAGCAAACACACACGCCCCTTCTGGAAACAACAAGTCAACATGTTTGTTTCATCTCTGTGACTCAGTTTACATGCCAATTTGTCAGCGCACTGCCAACAACAACACACCAACCACTCTGTTTATGACTGACAGGCAGCCTCACACACATAAATATTTACTGTGGGAGATATGATTACATTATATAAGCATTTATATACCTTGTCGCAGAAAGACACAGTTTTCTGTGTACTAAACCACAAGCTCAAAGGTGAAGTCTCTTATATACTCACATAGTTTTCAAATGATATTCTATAGACTTACATAAAAGCACAGTTGAATCACCATATAGCTGATCGTCTTAATATCATGAAACTTCAAAAATCATATAGTTTCCCTGCAAACAACTTAATTCCTCTTATTTTATTAATGTAAGCACAAATACACCTCGGAGCAAATATCTTGTATGTGTAAACCTACTTCGCAATAAACCTGATTCTGATTCTAAATGTGGGTTGAATATAAATATACATCCTAAATAAATATAACCTATAAAAACCTTTTTAGAAATGCTTTTTATGTGTGACATGTGCTTAGTGTGTTGTCTTCTATGCAGTGGCGGTTCTACGGGGTGGCATGGGGTGGCAGCTGCCACCTCAGAAAAAGGCCTTGCCACCCCAGCTGCCACCCCATTTGGCAGCTTTGTTTTGAAAGAAAAGTTGTGACTCTACGGACACTTTTGTCACGTAGTGATCGTCTTCTCAATAGAACATCTTTGATAATGTCTTCTGGCCAATCAGAATCAAGATAACGGCGTGGTGTTGTTGCAGGAAGTCCCGACGGAGAATACTTTTGCTGTAGTACATCTCTATATACATCGATACAACATTACGTGTTGATAGAAATCAACACGTAATGAAATAAGACCCCACGGTTTGATGATTGATAGGTGAGTGGGCTGTCTTTCATTTGGACACACAGAACAATGGGGGCTATCCACCCTTATCCACAATGTAAGGTAATTCACAGCCTCTTCCCTCTTCTCTCTGTGAGGAGCAGCAGGTTCAGCTTTCAGAACAAAGTAACACAAAACTAAAATGGCATTCATTTTTTAAAATATGTCGTGTAGTAATAAGATGTATTTATTTTTCTTCTCAAGAGAGTACCAGAATGTGTATTTTATGTTAGTATTTCAAAAAATCGCGTGGGGGAGAATCCCCCCAGACCCCCCTGCAGGGGTTGGGTTTTCAGCATGTCAACTCTTTCACCTGAGGAGAAATTTCAGGATTGGCTCCAGGTCGCCCTTTTTATTTACTACAAGACAAATGTGCCTTTTTATTTCATACAGTTGGATTGAGACAGGGAAATAATCTAAACCTCACACGTGGCGTTTCACTGTCAAGGGGAGCGTGTATGTAATTACATTGCAAATACTGACTTGAGCCCCACCACTGTATGGGTTAGCCCCATAGATTAACCAACAAAAATACTCTGGAGCCACTGTTTGCGGTCGGTCTACAATGACAGAGAAGAGCCTGTCAAGTTTGACTGTACTCAGCATTGAATCAAAACGCACCACAGCTTTAAATCTTAATAAGTTTGTGATGCGCTTTGCTGAACAATCGCCACATTCAGCTGTTATAGGCAACTTGATGCTCTGCTCACGGATGAGTCGATGAGAATTGTAAACTGTTAAGATGATGACCTTACGTGTGTATAATATTTTTCTTCTTTGTGGGGGGTCTGCTGGTCTAAGAGTGAATGACAAACTCATTCAGTTATTGTTCAGTTAAAATTCATTCAATTACATCTGCCACCTTATATATTTATATGTAAGGCTTTACTGATGTGCCACAATAATGTCACCTAATGTTATTGAGTTAAAATATCAATATTGTGGCTTTCCAAGTTAACATTGTTGATATGACTGCGATTAAATCAGCATATACGTCTGCCAGGGGATGCCACCCCTGAAATTCTCCTGCCACCCTTTTGCCACCCCATGAATATTTGTCTAGATCCGCCCCTGCTTCTATGACCATTTACGCTTTTGTAAAGAGTCTTTAAGAACTGCTCCATGTATAAATGGAGCCTAAATAAAATCTAAGTTAAAAAATAATAAAAGACGTGTGAATTCACATACATACCTAGTTTCAAATGCCCTTTTAACACACTGTTAATCAGGTGAAATTGATTTAATTAACATAACATGTGGTGCATGTTGAAATGTGTTTCTTTAGTTTTCACCTGCCTGTGTCTCGTGTCATGTAATTCCATAACTGGTCATTAGGGGGAGCTGTTGAGAAACAACACAGCATAATGACAGAAGAAAGAAAGACACTCCTGTATGTTTGTCTCTCCCTCTCTCTTGTTCCTAGTCAAATTAAAAATAGAGAAACACGTGGCCTGCAAGACACAGGCCAGTAATCAAGAGGAGTCCCCACAATGTGAGTGTGTAAACAGATGTGTGTCCCCACAACACTACAATACAAACATAGAGTTGCACACACATGTTCTTGCCCACAAGGGGTACGTTCAGTTACATGTAGGCTGTGGTCTTTGTGGTGTGTTCAGGCCTTTGTGTTTAGCCTTTGGTGTGTAAGGTTGCTAGAGAGCTTAACCAAACACTATTGATAATGCAACTCCTTCACTCTCTGTTCTGTTGACATGAGTTGTTGACAGATATGTCAGCTGAGAGGCATGTTTGAATTTCTGTCTTGTTAGTTGACACAACAACTTAACACAAGATAAGTAGGATCACTCAAACAGTTCTGTAGACTTAAACTTGAATTAAGTGATACCTCTTTTTTTGTAATTTTCACTGAATCCAGTTGTGGCAATTCCTCATTCTGTGGTGCTTGTTGTAATTTTTACTTTTCCTAATTCAACTGAGCCAATTGTCGCAATTCCCCAGAGTTAATTGGAGGGCTATTCAGATCACTTGTTGGAACTAGCTGCTAATTAGGAGTTGATTAGGAGCGCAGTTTGGTGCATTCAGGGGCCGTTTCTCAATGTCGAGTAAAGCTGCTCCAGAGCCACTATTTCAAGCATACTACGTCATCGAGTGGCGCCGAATCACTGTTTAAATGCCCAGCATACATGTGCTACCAAGCAAGCCTCCTCGTCATTGAGAAATGGCCAGGGTCTGAGGCAGCCCTTTCTTTCTGGTGTTAAAGAGGTAAATGAAACTGCACACTCATCTCATCTGATCCGTCTTTGACTTGATGAACACATCATTTCAGCCGGTTTTGTCAGAAATTGTTGGTATTTAGGCCGTCTTTATTTTTGCTATGTAAACATTTCTGATTAAAGATGATTCTTAAATTCATGCTGGAATGAATAGAAAAAACAACAACAAGTAGGCAACAACCAGGTAGGCCTAACTATATATCTTTTTTTGTGGTTGGAGCTGGTGCTCAGATATTTTCCTGAGGAATCTGAGATGCCACATAATTGTCAACGTTGTCACCCATAGCAACATTTTTCAAATAAAGACATTAGGTGTGGGGTCCGATTGTTTGCTGTGTGTCTATCAGGAACATTTATTGAGTGTGTGTTCTTGAATTGTTCATACGAATTGTATTTTAAGTGACCCCCAATTGTGTTTTCAATTGGAGGTCACAATGGCAGCCTATAAAATAGAATTAAGCGACTTTGAGCATGTTGTTTTGGTTTTCCAACTTCACAAAAGCAGTGGTTAAGTCTCACAGCATTCACCCATTTTACATACTGTATAGACACACTGTAGAATATAGATATAACCAATCAGACATTATGCTGTCAGTGTCAGTTCTTGTTAAACAGGTGGCTTTACTGAACCCTGCTGTGCTGCTAGTTGTCTTCCAGGTTGTGCTAATGGCTAAACACGGTTAATCCCTGGGAGCAATGCCCGACCCGATGCCCCCCCCTCGGGTCCTGCCTCCCCCCCACTCACCATGTCTCTTTGTGCACTCGTACACTACATTAATCTCAGTGCTGAGCTCATCTAGTCTGAGCCCACTCACCCCCCCCTGCCTTGCCACTACCCTACCACCATGACTACAACCCCCACTATAAAAACTGTACTTTTGTAACTTTTCAATAACCAACACTCAGATAATACGACAACACTTCATTGTCAGATCAAGTGCAACATTTTTCTTGCATCACTGCAGCTCGATTTGCAACATGAAACAAGGACAGATATTATGACACGATACAAGAACATGTGTGATTCTGTATATATATACATATTTGGACACGTATTTTTATATACATTTGTTTTTATATTTGGGATTGTGGGAAACAGTATTTCGATCTCTGTCTGTACACACAAACTGGAAGATTGACAATAAAGTTGACTTTGACTTTGATCACTGAAGAGAAACATCTCTAACATACATTGGATCTGGGATTTAACTCTGTATTTGATTTAAGGATTGACGGGTGCACAACGGAGTGCTTTAGTCTCACTTTATGAAATCGTGGGACCCACTTAATATTTATTCAAATACCTGCAGATATTGTTTAGTTTTGTCGAAATGCAGACGGCTTTGTCATTTACGGTTTGAGCGAAACATCATTTAAACTGTTTATTTTCATTTGTTTGTTTAGAGTTAAAGTCTGAGTAGATCAGCTTAGGGCGGATGTCGGGGTAAATAGACTTGTCCCATGTTTATTTATTTAAATCACATAATGCACTTAACTTACATCATATACATAACATACTTAACTTACATACATCACTTAACTTACATGACAAACACATTTGTTTCCCTCAAAACCATAAGACAGGGTTGTAATTTAAAACCGAGTTGACTTTTGTCACTTTGTGAATGAGCGCCAGGGAAGGCAGTTGTTGCGGTTGAAATCAAATGTTTAATGTTCATAACGACTCTCTTTTGTGATGGCAGGCTGTTTAAATGTTGCCTTTTGGTAGAGGAGACACCATCTTAAATGTTTGGACAACACTTTGTACAAAGTCTGATTCAAGCGAACCCTGAAATATATTATATTTCAGATATTTATATTGTAATTTCTGAGTTTCGTCACTGGTTTAATTAAAGATGCCACAGTAATACATTTTTATCATGTGTTTAATCATAGAAATTAAAAAAGGAAAGGACTTTTTTATTGGTAGTTTCCCAAAGCTGACATTTGGTGGTTTTCTCTGGACAATCTTGATACGATTTGTTTTTATTATATGCAAAATATTGGAACATTACATGACATGTCACTTGTTAGACGCTTTTATCCAAAGCGACTTACATACTCAATACTGGGCAATCCCCACAGGAGCAATGTGGGGTGAAGTGTCTCAGGGACACAACGACATGCTGGCTGCAGTGGGATTCGATCTTGCTATACTCTGATTCAAAGAGCAGCGCACTCACCCACTGAGCCACAGCCCTTACATTATTGGGAAACATTTTTGACCTTTTCCTGAACTAGCCCTTCAACACTGGAGAGAAACAAACACTTTGTGCATTGTGAGTTCCCTTTGCAAACATTTCATCCAGCAATCAACAATCAATGTATTGGTTTTTGATATTTATTCATATTTACACAACTCTTTAAGTGAGGGGGAGGAAGAGACGGAGAAAGATAATCACTAGTCTAGTGTGTCGTAACTGTGCATTTACCTACGTGTTGCAAAATGTAAAGGGTACCCCAAACGTACAGTCCTCAGCCTCAAGGTGTACAGGTGAGGGTGTTTCATAAACATGCCGTAACGTCTACCTGTGTGTGTCTTTGCTCTGCTCTCCACTCTAGAAGACATGGATACATTCCTGTCTCAGCGACTACAGAGCGTCCCACAGAGTTTTGTGCCAATTACGACCCCCATCTATCCACCAACTACATACTGTACATCTGTCTCTCTTCCTTCCTCCCCTTCTGTCCATAAGCCCCCTCCCACACACACACACACACACACACACACACACACACACACACACACACACACACACACACACACACACACACACACACACACACACACACACACACACACACACACACACACACACACACACACACACACACACACACACACACACACACACACACACACACACACACACATACAGACACACACACTGTACCAGTTGTGCACTAATCTGGGGATGACCTCTCAACCTGCCCCCTCAACATACATCTCTCTCTTCCTCAACATCCATCCATCTCTCTCTTCCACACACACCCCATCCCCCCCCCCCCCCCTTCCCTTCCTCCCCCCCCTCTTCCAATCCCAGCACTGTGTTAATCTGGTGCTGGTTTGACGGTCAGCACTTTGAGCGGCAGACAGACAGATTGGCTTTAATCCCCTGAGTGCCACAGATGGAGCGCAACTACACAGACCTTGGGGAAGGCGACGCACAGTGGTGTACACACACACACACACACACACACACACACACACACACACACACACACACACACACACACACACACAAAGGACAAAGACACGCAATTGGAAAATAAATAACTATGCATATAGATGTGTTCACATGTACGGTCCATGCTCTGCAATTAGGACAGCTACTGCTAATACACGCTCATGGTTGTATTCTCACGTGATGCTGCTCGTAAAGCAGGGTGCTCCATGCGTCTGAGGGAGAAGTCACATTCAAGTGGAAAATAATGAAAGTTTTGTGGGTTGTCTTGTTTTTGTAGTTGTGTTTCTGTTGTGTGACATTGTTTAAGCACGTTGAGCTGCATCCTGTATGAAAAGTGCCATCAAAATAACATACAAGTATTATTATTTTGAGTTCTGGCACAGAATTGATTTCATGACTTTGATTGGTTTCTAAAGGTCTTAAATGTCTTGGGTAGCTATTTATCAGATTTGCTTTTAACTCATTTTAACCCGTCTTCTTATTTTATTCTTGTTTTATTCAGTCGTATGTTAACATGAAGTATTCTTTATTTGAATCACTCTGTTTATTACCCGCCGGAGTGATTGTTGTTTTCGTGTGTATTGTTTATGTGTTTGATTTGAGAAGCACTTTGTCTTACCTTCATGGATGAAGAGAGTAAATAACGTTTGATTTGAGCTGACTTGCTGAAGTAACCACAGGCCTGTTTTACCCGAAGAAATTAACTCTAATTCCTAGTTTGCAGAATAAAAATGAATGCAAAATATGTTTCCATATTGTCCCACACTTTGCCTCCATGTTACTTATTTAGGCTTATTTAGAACAATACTTCTCCAGGCTTTACTCAAAGTGTTTGTGAACAAATCCTGAAAGAAACATTTCTTTGATATCCCTGCAGTTTAGCTAAGATGTAATTTTCAAATTCAAAGAATAAAACCATTTCAGTTCAAATTCATTCAATTACATCTGCCACCTTATATATTTATATGTAAGGCTTTACTGATGTGCCACAATAATGTCACCTAATGTTATTGAGTTAAAATATCAATATTGTGGCTAAATAAAACCATTTCATGTAATTATCTGGTTAACTGTGTGAACCAAGTTATTTCTGGTGTATATTTCTGTATGCACTTGTGACGAGATTATATTACATCAAGTATGACACAATTGTTCAACAGTTTACAAAGTCATCATAGCTCTGTGGGTTATATGTAATAAATGAAACACCTTTGCAATAATAGCAATATATCTAACTCTAGTAATGTGACTGACTGAATCGACGTTATTCAACTTATCTGTAGTGTTTCAACAATTAATCGACTAACTACTAACGGCCGGCTGCACAGTTTTTAGCACTTTAAAATGTGCTGGGATTGAGACCGCATACGATTTACTTTGCAAAATAAACCCTACAAGCTCAAATGTCCCGTCAAGGCCCCACTCTGAGACAATGAGTATTCAAGGGATAGAATACAAATATTTAGGTGACCAAGCCTTCACATGGACAATTCCTGCACCTTTGTATTAAAATAGGAAACAACAATAAATATCGTAGCCTTTTCTCCATTTACAATTTAATTTATGGCTATTCAAAAAATACGAACTATCGATCAGAAGTGACTGAATTGTGATCTTACTAACAATGACCCTCACCCTGATGAAGTGTTTGTTTTGTGTAAATTTGAGGGTGTGTGTGTGTGTGTGTGTGTGTGTGTGTGTGTGTGTGTGTGTGTCCCATTCAAAACAACAGGATTAAAGGCTGGTGTTTGATTAGATGTTTGTTTGTCTATGTGTATTTCATTGTAATGAGTATACTCAAGGCCACAGTGACATTAGTATACGTGTGTGTGTGTGTGTGTGTGTTTCATTGTAATGAATATGGCCCAGGGCTTTATCCCCTTTTAATCAAGGAAGTAAAAGGATGAAATGAAACACTGATGTAGGGAATGATGTAGAGCCACAGAAGGATATTAATTGTAATGCTGGAGTGTCACAAATGTGTGTTTTATGTGTGTGTGTGTGTGTGTGTGTGTGTGTGTGTGTGTGTGTGTGTGTGTGTGTGTGTGTGTGTGTGTGTGTGTTGAAGATGGGTACATAACAACTTTCCAGACAGAAATCAATCACTTCTATGTATCATCAGAATTCCTGTTCATACTTGACATGTAATTTTACATGTAAAAGTAGATATGAATTGTTAAGAGTTAGTAGAATAACAAAAGAGCAATGTATAATAATACCTGTAAGTGTATGTATATTTTTAGAAGGAGAAAAGCAAAGCCACAGGGATGGAAACTAAAGCTGAAGCCCAATGTAAAATCAGTAGGAGCTTCATTTGTCAGTATGCAGTAGATATTACACAACATACAAAAAGCTCTACTGCCATCTAGCGGGGGAACCTTATATAGGTAAAAGAAAAAGCATTGATCGAGGATGATTGAATATTTAATGACATAGTAGAGGGGTCAAACCTTTATTTCATTGTATCTTGACAATCTGGGAGAGGTTGATCATTGTCAACATGTGCAGGCTTTTAGCATTTCTTCGGCGATGACAGAATATACCAAAAAAACCTCTGCCTTTTTGTAACAGCTAACAAGAAATGCGGTTAATTTTTTTTAACAAAAATCAAAACAGAATTACAAATTGTTTCAGCTTCATATTGTTACAGGGTATATGCAGGAATCCTGAAGTCAAATGTAAAACCTTTTAAGACCTTTTTTAAGACCCTTCCCATACATTTTAAGACCTCATCGCCACTTCGAGTTTTAACCGGTTACCTTGGCGACACACTTCACCTCACATTGACTATATACAGTATTGATTGTCCTTCCTCCTTATCTTCCAGCCATTTGGACAAAGACTTGCATTTCCCCATAACGATGTTGTTTAGCAACCGGCGTAAAGGGACCTGCGCGCGCTATCAAGCAGTGAGCGCGCGATGTCCTGTTCAGATGACGTCAAACCCAACGGGATGCCATAAATAAACTACAGAATCACACTACACACCTACGCCATGATTACATTCAGGCAGACTGTAGAACACAACCTCTTTGGACCATTTATATACTTATTGAAAACAAGCTACAAAATGTAATACCTTGGAAAATGCCGTTTAATAGCCTTCATTTTCGCTAAATTGATTTATCAACTTGTAATACTTTCTAAGACTCAGCGGACTTTTGAGGCTGGCGAGGAAACAGAGATGTTTTTGTTTCTTTTTAGTAACATCATAATCATCTACTGGTACTTTTCTATTATAGTATGTAGTACTCTTTCATGATAGCATTATATATCTTATTATAAAAGTGGGTATGATAAAAACAGATTACGTAAAGCACTGAGACAGAGTGTGTGTAACATCCATTTATTACCACCTTATATGACAAATCTGGAAATTACAAACATTGTTTAATTGAAACATTATTTCAAAATAAGAAAATAAAAGACAAACAGGAAATCAAATTGAGCAAAAAAAAAAGACAAATTAAGTTAAAAGGTGACGAGTCAACCTGAGAAACGGCAAACAGACGATCACGTGATCCGGAGGGGACGTGTGCAGAAAACACAACGAGTATTATTTGTCATTTAACACTGATTTACAGGAGTTTCACATTTTAATCAGCTGTTTTTTCATTCGTTTTTTACACTTTGAGAACTTTTTAGTTTTTACTTTACAAACCTTTGTTATAAAAAGGTCCGTTGTTAGAAAATAAAACACTGCTACAAAAGTATTTGTTTGAGCAAACTTGAGCTTTGGCTTTAAATAATTAGATGAAACCAATTTGAACACCACAGAAACAGCTGACTCTTCTGTCAGGCAGGAACAAGAGGATGGTGCCAACATGAGTTCACCTTTATGTAGAAAAAAACCAACAGTTCAAATCGTTTTTTTTGTTCTCTGTAGGTGTTTAATTCTGAAGTACCCCCCCCCCCATCTCCACGTCATCAACACATGGTTTTAAGTGGCAAAATAAATCCTGTGCACTCATTTGGATGGAAAACATCAAACCTAACATGATGAATGAAAGCAATATGATGACCATAAAGATGCTGTATACAATATGCTGTGGTGATCAGAGCTCATGCACACACAGGACAGATCATCCTGACTGACGCCCTGCAGAGGATGGAGCGCAGGAGGAGAGGAGGGGGGAGCGTTCATGTAGCACCCTGCTGCAGAGAAGAGACCCCCAGCAGACACAGACCCATCTCCTCCTCCTCCTCTCTGTCCCTAGCGAATTTGCAATGTTCTCGTTTTTTCTTCCGTATTCTATCCACAAAACATCGTTCACATCACATCGCGTCACAGACAGTGCAAACGGAGACGTGTGCTCCAGGAGACCTCATCACCAGAGAGTCGGTACATGCACAAAAAGAGAGTACCCTATAGTTCTGCTGCCGAGAGCACTATGAAAAACACGACTATACACTTTATCCATCATATAATCAGTTTCCCTCTACACACTACTAACACAGGGAGGGAGAGAGGGAGAGAGGGAGGGAGAGAGAGGGGCAGACTGGTGAAGGAAGGGCAGGAAGAGGTGAAAAGGAGAAAGACAAGGAGGAGAGTGTTTAGGCGCGCTCCCCGCGGATACGACGTGCCAGCTGGATGTCTTTGGGCATGATGGTGACACGTTTGGCGTGGATGGCGCACAGGTTGGTGTCCTCAAACAGACCCACCAGGTAGGCCTCGCTGGCCTCCTGCAGGGGGGGGGGGACAGGGATGTCAGTAGAGCAAAGATGATTGTGTGTTTGTCTTTTATGGTTATGGTTGATTTTCTTTAGTCCCTGCGACTAAAGCATGGAACCAAATGTACGTTACGTTTTTAAGTATAATAATCAAATAATCGTTTTTTTCCCTACATATTAACATTTCTCCTCAAGTGTAAGGAAAGAACTGTAACTACATCTTTACATTGTCTGATAGTAGTGCTTATATGGATAGACATGAATTTGTTCGACACTGTATATTTGTACGCCATTAATAGTGTTTTATAACACCGCTTTGTCTGTGGTTTAATAAGTGTATGGATCTGGTTGTCTTTCTGACCTGCAGAGCTCCGATGGCAGCACTCTGGAAACGCAGATCGGTCTTGAAGTCCTGGGCGATTTCTCTCACCAGACGCTGGAAGGGCAGCTTGCGGATCAGCAGCTCAGTGGACTTCTGGTAACGACGGATCTCACGCAGAGCCACGGTACCGGGCCTTCACAACACATAAACGTGAAATGAAGTGAACTGTTATCTTTATTATGCCAAACACATTTAGATCAAATTATGTAAAGCAGTGTGTTTACAGTCTTGGGTTGAATACTTTCTTGTACCTAAAGATAATGTTGTTGATCTTTAAATATCATTCAGTCTCACCTGTAACGATGGGGCTTCTTGACCCCACCGGTGGAGGGGGCGCTCTTACGGGCAGCCTTTGTGGCCAGCTGCTTACGGGGGGCTTTGCCTCCAGTGGACTTACGGGCGGTCTGCTTGGTACGGGCCATGGCTACTAAAGATCACCTGAGGGCACAGGACAAAGTTGGCTTTGGTAAAGAAACTACAATGCATTTTTAAGGCACATGTGCAAAAGAATAGTGTGAAGGGGAGGGGATGGTCTAAAGGTGATACTTAAGATCACCTTTAGAGGATAGGGGGAATGAAAGATTACACATTTGTTTAGTATCCACATGTTAGGTCATTCCCATTTTATATATTCATCTATTGTTTTTGTTCAGTCTTTATCCCGCTTACTGAAAAAGACATTTAACATTTGGTAAGAGATTGCATGTAAATCATTCTGTGTATTGCTGTATTTTGTAGGCGTAATACTCCAACCAAAGTAACTTCTTAAATCGTGATTATTAACCGTCCATGCACATAAATATAAGCATGATATAAAACGTTTTTTAGTAGTACCGGGCAACTTAATTTAAGTTTACTTTTTTCGTAGTAAAAAAAGTAAACACATGACAATCCCTTTAACAATCGGCCCTACAGACGTCAATCAAACACGAACGACGATACGATTGGCCGACAAACCATTACGTTTCTATAAATACAACGCTTGAGCCAATCCGCGTGTAGAGTCTATAAAGTAGGCGGGATTAACAGTTGCCTTCCACTGTTGCTAGGTCCGCCTCTCCCCCGCTCTGGTGATGGCGGCGGTTTGATGCGCAAACGGGATAAAGACCCAGGCAGAAGTGCACAGGAGTAGCACGTAAACAACTTCAATTTTACTAAAAACCGCAGTGCAAACGTACCGGGAAATATAAGAAGAACACAGAAGACATTTTAGGGAACTCATAGATAAGGATATGAGAGGTGAACGGTCCCTAACGGCTGCGTAAAACCGAGCTCACGGGCGCATAATTTGAAAATGCATCTCAACGGATAGAAACGGCTGCATTTCAACCGTAGCTTCGAACGCCGTGTTTGTTATTTCCCCACGCGACAAAATAAGAGCTTTTTCGCCCTTAAATGTGTCCAGAAATGAAATAAAAACACAACTTAAAAAATTCGAAGTTCGTTAGTGAAATCTGTGATGTATTTTGAGGGGCTTACCTGGGGGGGAAAGTGAGTAGAAGTGGAGAGTAATGTTTGGCTTGTCTCTTATTTTCTTCTTCGTTTCCACAATGGGGAAGCAGCGTCCAGCGGGAAAATGGCCGCCGCGTCAATCACATGTCCCACAATGCAACAGTGTTGTCAACATTTCTGTTTAGTTTGGTCAGATTTTGATACACAAATAATAATAAAAAATATCAGATTTACTTTATCGATCCTAAATTGGGGCATTTTTGTCGTTACAGCAGCATGTAAAACAAGGCATTGCTCATATTAAGAGTAGAAAATAAACAACAATGTAAAGTGTTGTGAAACAGTAGATAGCATGGACAACTTGCTAAACACTACTAATAACAAGCTAAGGGAAGTGTAATTTCAAGATATTACAAGGAACTAACCTGGTACGACTTGTTAGAGAAAGATTCAAACTTAATATTGAAAGTAAGTGTGATTACATTTGTATTTACTTAATATGTTTCAATGTAATATTGAATTCCTGGGATGAAATAGCCAATTTTCTAAGAATAAAACAAGATAATATTGAACTAAATAGGCTATTTTTATTGTATTGCTTCAGTTGGGAGCAGATTGAATACATTACACTGTATGTAATTCAACTATTTGTTGTGTATGGACAACACCATTTTCATATTAAAATGTAGTCAGTATCTACAGTAACTTGTTTGCACTTTATGACTGAATTTTTACAAAACAGCTCCTTTTTTATCACGTTAAAAGCTATTAAGCCCTTAAAGTGATTGAACTATTAGAATGTGATGCATAACATTTTAACATGGTTTAGTGTTTTCCTATGTCCAGTCAAATGGTGAGTATTTTAAAAGAAAAAATGTACTTTACATAGGTGATCCTAAAAAAGTGACTTCTGATGATTAAAGTTCAACAAGAATGAACTTGAATGTCTTTTTGAATCATATTCACACAAGTTGTCTGTGACGGGGTTGAACTCCAAACAACTTTTTGTAAGAAGGAAACTCCTAGTAATTATTGGGATTGTATGCCTGAGGTGGGAAAATGTGTTTTCTCAAAGGTTTAAGTAGTCCTCTACCAGATGTTATGATAAAAAATGCAATATTTTAAGGTATATTCTTAAAAAATGCGAAGACCTAAAAGGCACCCGGTTCAGAGAATCACCCGTCTGCATACTGTGTGGTTTCATCAGAATCAGAAACGGGTTTATTGCCAGGTAGGTTCACGCATACGAGGAATTTGACTAATGGTGCATACATAACATCTAAAACGAGAACATCTCATATAAAGGTGGTGTAGAAGTTCACCATCAGTCTTTGGCAGGTTGCATTTCTACACCTCCGTACATGAACATGTGTACAATAAAGAAATAAATAGTTTTATTTTATTTACAAAAATGCTATTTTAGAAAAATGTAGGTTGTTTAGAGGTGATTTCAAAGTGCATACCATTCATGGGATAATGTTTAAATAATAATAACAAGAAGCAGGACTGTTTTTTTTACCTCAACTACTTTATGCAATTTCCAAAAAGTTGGCAAGTAAGAATAATTTATCCGAAGAAAGATGCACGATAATTACAACGTACTAAATGCTTAAGATAGTACATATTACTGAATTGCTGTAACCATCATTCTAGGTAATGATTCACCTCATTATAAAATGACAGCTGCTGAAAGAGATGTTGCTTTTCATAGTAGACATTCACACAAAACAGTTTATTAACCACACAAATCTGTTTATTATGTTTGTATGTGAATTCCAGAGTACAAATATTTTGCTCTTAAAAATGCCTGAAAACATAAATCAAAAACACAGTAGAAAAAAAAAATAGGTTATATCAACCTGAGAGGAACAACAAGTCAAAACATTACCTGGACATAACGTGGCTGAAAATCAAAGTATGATCACCATAGGTCTGCTACATATACGCCGCTTGCATTCTGCCAAAAATGCAGTGTCATCGTAGCACAATGACGTTTTCTAATCGACAACCAGAATCAAACTATAGTTTTTTGAAACATTAAACACTAACAGTAGAAATACACCATTGTTGTAAAAAAGAAAGAAGAATCACTACTTGACCACACATCTCTATTTAAAGTAAAGAAAAGCCCATTATATCAATTTAAATGTCTGTGTGAAGATGAAGATGCCTTGATGAGATTTCCTGTGCACATTTGATATATCTTACCAAATCACCCGATGCATGGAGATCACACACGTTGATGTGAGCTAGCTAGTTAGAAGTGAGGAGTGATGCAACGTTTTAAACAAACTTGAAGATATCTCGAAGGAAACTCGGCTACTAGTAGCACCAAAGAAGACATGATCACACATTTTACGGTTATCACAATTATATGATATATATATAGGACCTCAAACCAAACTACCAACTAAGTATAGAGGGAGGAAAAGAGTGGTGACAGGGGACAAGAGGACAGCATTAACAAACCAGGAAACAGTTTAGGCGCGCTCCCCGCGGATACGACGTGCCAGCTGGATGTCTTTGGGCATGATGGTGACACGTTTGGCGTGGATGGCGCACAGGTTGGTGTCCTCAAACAGACCCACCAGGTAGGCCTCGCTGGCCTCCTGCAGGGGGGGGACAGGGATGTCAGTAGAGCACAGATTATCGTTTAAATGATTGGTCATGCTGGTCTTTTGAAAGTGTATTATGGTTGATTTTCATCAGTCCCTGCAACTAAGGAATGGTACACAATGCGCGTGTTGTATAGTATACTAATTTGTTGCCCTACATATTAATATGTTAACTTGTTTAACATGAATGTGGGTCTCAAATTTGAGGAAAGTGAGTGAAGTGTATCAGAACATTGTCTGATAGTAGTGCTTATATGGATAGACACCGCTTTGTCTGTGGTTTAATATCCTCTCAATCATTAGCCAGTGGTCAAGTGTATGGATCTGGTTGTCTTTCTGACCTGCAGAGCTCCGATGGCAGCACTCTGGAAACGCAGGTCGGTCTTGAAGTCCTGGGCGATTTCTCTCACCAGACGCTGGAAGGGCAGCTTGCGGATCAGCAGCTCAGTGGACTTCTGGTAACGACGGATCTCACGCAGAGCCACGGTACCGGGCCTGGAGAGCAGAGGAAAACATGTTCAAATGCACAATTTAAGGAATTTACAAAAAGTTATGTTATCCCTTCCGATTTGAACAGAACATATGAATCGTGTGCACTTTTTTCATCTTCACCTTGCACCTCTGCAAATTGTTGAGAGTGGTATTGAGGGTTTGAACCCAAGTATCAGTCTTTCTCTACTAGTAGGAGTCTGAGTGAGACCAGGGTAGAAAATAATCTATTTTTCCAAAATGTAATCCACATAACAATCTAAATACGGAATGATTGCCTGTTGTGTTTTATGAGAAAGTTAATAAAAGTGAAATGTTATTAAAAACGAAAGTAAAATACATCCCTAAAGAGTTTATTTGGGGCTGAAGGAAAACTATTGGTGCCCACCTGTCAGTTGAGTTTTGGTTTATATCCACATATTGAACAAGGGGCATAAAACTGAAGCATCCTCTGTGTTTTCCAATCTTTCCAACACAACCAAAGGCACTGTATGGACTCTCACCTGTAACGATGGGGCTTCTTGACCCCACCGGTGGAGGGGGCGCTCTTACGGGCAGCCTTTGTGGCCAGCTGCTTACGGGGGGCTTTGCCTCCAGTGGACTTACGGGCGGTCTGCTTGGTACGGGCCATGGCTACTAAAGATCACCTGAGGGCACAGGACAAGTTGGCTTTGGTAAAGAAACTACAATGCATTTTTAAGGCACATGTGCAAAAGAATAGTGTGAAGGGGAGGGGATTTGAAGGATACAAATGTACTTTTCCAGTTTTATTTTTGATTGAATTAGAATTGTACATCTACTCATGAGTAAGAGCGGGATATAAAACCATACATCAGCAGCACAAGCGTCTATTTGTTGTATGTATTATATCCGAGACAGCTTATGTAATGAATGACGTCCGTAAAAAGGACAGCAATAGTGTCGAATCATGGTAGGTCTTCTTATCATGTGAACCAATCAGATTGTGTAAACAAGCCATGGAGGCGGGATATTTCAAATTTGTAGACCAATCATTTCATTTCAAATAAAAGTCGAACCAATCACAGCACGATGACGGCAAGAAACATCCCGCCCCTTGCGCAATGGACGTGGGTTTGTTCGATTCTTTACACTGCGCACCCCGGTAGCGCACAAGGCCTGATATTTTATTCAGAATGAGCTATAACGAGGGAAAACCAAGCGTTCCCGCCCGCGTCGGCTGCCCGCTGTCAGCAAACGAGCACACCTACAGATGATGGCTGGCTGGCTGGCTAGAAGAATGTAAACGGGAAGGAAAAAAATCGTTGTACCAAACGAGGAAGATGGTTATAAAAACGACGGAATTATATACAAACCGCGGCATTAAAGTGGAATATAGTTTTTGTAAAAGACAGTAGACATGTCAGGGGATCAATTGGTGAACAATATTTTGTCAGATGACCCCTCACTTTAGGCGCATTTCCGAGTCAAATTTGACCGAGATCACAAGTGCTTTTAAGGTCCCCCGAGCAGGCAGATAATAAGCGACTGCTCTGCGTTTTCTTTTTCACCAAAAATAATGGAAAAAACACGTTCATCCGAAAAATAACACAACATTAAATGAAAGATTGGACTTTTATCGAAATGATGAGACTTACCTTTGCAAACTTCGTGAAAGATAACAGGTCAAAAATGGGAATTTATTCTTGAGTCTCTAAAGCGTTGTTCTTCTCGCTATAAAATGAAGGGAGGAAAAAAAAGGAAAAAGAACATAGGAGAGCAACAGGAGACACATTTCCCATGATGCACCTGGGACAAACATATTACATACATGCTGGCAACATGGTAAACAGTTGCATGGTCACTTTCACATGCAATGTCATGCAAAATGTTGTCTTTATTCCGATTTTTGACACTTTTGTTAGGTTATACTATTGTTTTTTAATTGCATTTATTTGATTTAATATCAAAAACAACCAAAAACACTTTTAATATCAGAGAAACTGAATAGAAACAGAGTGGATTTCACTGTTGCAGACTTTTAAAACTATATTCACAATTTTTTTTATTATATAATTTGACACTGTTGTGAATTTATATTATTGTTTTTTATTAGATTTATTTTATTTGGAAAAAACAAGCAACCAGAGCACTTTTAATATCCGAGAACACGAATATTATTAAAGTGGATTTCAGTCTTGCAGACCTTTTAAACGATATTCAGTTTTTAATGATGTAGTATTATACACAATTGTAATTTAAAACATACAACACTTGTGTTCCTCTATTATCTGAGTGCAATGGAAAACTGTCTTTGTACTCACACAAAAATAAAAATATCATAGTGTTATAAAATGTGAAACAGATAAGAAATGTTTTAACTTTTATTTACAAGGAGACAGCAAATGCAGTATTTACACTGCCAGTCCTGCAGGGGGCGCTCTTTAATTTAAACACATTGCAGAAAACTACCCGGGTTAATGGTGCAGAGAAACAGATACAAGACAACACAACTATTATAACAAATTGAATTAGGGCGACAATACGTCAATATTATAAAATCACAATTAGTAATTAGTTTCCTTATGTTTAACAGTATTGTTACATTTTAACTCCCACAACATGCTATTGTGCTGCAGTTGTGGAGAACTAAATCAACAACTCCCAGGCTCCAACGACAAACTATACATATAAGACATAACATATAAAAAAAGGAAAAAATAGTGCCAATACAAACATGTTACACTGAAACTAAAACCTAAGATGTTCATTGACAACAACTACACGATAACTGCACATGCAAAGGTTTAGCTTTTTGTTAAAGTAGTGGGGAAGATATTTAAACAGTCTAAACATTTGACACAATGGCATGTGGTGGATCGGTACAAGGTGAGATAATCGATGATAATAGATAATTACCAAGATTGGGAAAACTATATGAATCATTTTGTTAAACTGATCAGTGCATAGTGGTTTTATAACGAGTAAATACATTTGTGTTGAGCTTTTGGCAATGCACATTCATTCATTTTATATATTAATTTAGCATTTTATCTTTTCTTATTGTGTAAATAAGCCTCAGTGAATAATTTTACACGAGTTAGTTGTTTTTCAGAACATTTAAAACAAAACAAGCTTTGAAATAGTAGTGGGGACACAACAAAAAGTGGTGGGCACGTGTTCCCAGCGACCCCAGTGTTAATAAAACCTATGTGCATACAGTATAAGAAGAAAGCCTTTGATTCTTATGAATGGGTGTATAATACCCAAACACATTGGTCTTGCACTATTTTAATATTTATTTGTTTTAATATTTTACAACTTATTTATATTTAGGTTGCATTGTTGGAGGACCCTGGTACTTCATATATTAATCACCATATCGATACTGTAGCTACTTTGCATAACAATAAACCATGCAGTAAACCCTTTAAACCTTTGAATATGGTAAATATATGGTCATTCCCTCGCTGTCCTGCAGGGGGCGCGCATGCAGCGTCCCTCGCGCATATAAAAACCAAACACGTGACGTGTTTTCTTTCCACCATTCCTCCTCCAACATGGCGGCCAACAGGAGGATGAAACGCATGGCGTCCTCCCAGCCTGGTTTTATTAAGTTAAAGTCCGTTTCGGGCGGCGATAGCCTGGGCACCACTCGGAGAAAACGTCTGAACAAGAACAAGAAGAAGAACTGGAACAAAAACATCGACATCAACGATGTGGACGAGTTTCTGGAAGACATCCGACACCAGGAGAGAACCACCGGGTGAGTTCAGCCATGTGTTTGGAGAAACCACCGTGTGGTATTTACATGTAACAAATGTTAAACTTCATTAGAGGACATTTCGTCGGGTTTTAACCGTTTGTGACCAGATGTCTGACCGCCCCCACCCCTAACACCGTGTACTGTGTTTACAGCAGTTAGCTAGCTAAGCTAGTCCTGTTTCTTGGTGTCTTGTTGTTGGACTACAAACTTTGTCACACAAAAGAGTTGTTTTTACTCATGTACAATCTCGAAGTTAATTTTACTCTACTACATTTACAATTGTAAAATGTCGCTTCTATATATAATGTATCACTAAGGAGGATATTTTTCTGCACAATTACTACTACTGTTACTTGCGTGTCGCTTTTTCTGAGTAGAACAATCTCAGTAGTACTTCCCCCTTTTTATTAATTAGTTTACCATGTTACAAATAGATAAAGTGAAATTCATGTCGAAGGTCTTTTTATTTATTTTTAAAACACATTGTCCTGTTCAAGATCCACAAATAAGGGTTAACAGGTTTTGTCTTTTGGTTCCTTGTTGATGAACCGGATAATGGCACTGAGTTCCAGAGTTTGCCGTCACTTAGTTATATTGGACATTGAAACTGGAAATGTAGATATTACAAAACATAACATGAAGGTTATCCGAATAGTCCCCTAAAATTAAATGTTGAAAATATACCAGGCCACGTGTTTTGCCTAATCCTATACAATTCTACACGTAAACAAAGGAAAGTATGTCAATTACTTCAAGTCACGTTTTGTCTATACATTTCGTGCTAAAGGTCTGTGCTGGTTGGTTAGCTTTGTGCAGCTCTTCTTGTTCAATGCTTTATCTGGATGTCTTCAGTTTTTGGAAAATAGGCAATTATTTTTACATTATGTCTGTAATTTATGCATCCACGATTGATTGGTAAAATGATATGGTCTCTGTTTTATAGGGGTTTGCTTTCGGAGAAGACGGACGAAAGTTTGTTCTTTTTGGATGTTGGACCGCCAAAGAAAGCTGAACGGAAAGGTGAATATATGTCCCTCGGGCCCACGGCCGGAACGTGCAAATCAGTGAGGTGGTAGTTTTCTCCCACACCCCGATATGCCTAATTCTGACTCGAATGCTTTTCTGTTCCCCTGGGCTGTAGTGGCACCTGTCGAGGTGAAGATGAGGAGAGGGAAGCCGGTGCGTCCTCTGAGGATCGACCTGATCCTGCAGCACGACTCCCTCGTTGCCGCACCTAAAGAGTCAGTATCAGCCGCTCAGCTCTGAGCTTTACCCCGCGTATGCAATTTCACTAATTGCAATTACTGTCGGTTTTATTTTTCAGAACTGTACTGGATAGCATGCACAACATACGTTTGGAACTTTTCTTTAGTCCATGTTCATACATATCAGAAAAACATTCTATGCTGCATTTCAAGTTTATAGAAAGCCATTAAGCTCATTCATCCTAAAACACTTTTATCTACTCAAAACTAATCACGATCAGTATCTGTAAAGACTCTTAGGTGGTAAGGGGTTTTGTTTCTTATATTAACTCCTCCTAAGCTACGCCGGCCCCACACATACCGACCGCTCAGAGTTTGGAATGAATAACGATTTCTCATTTATCTCATCCAATAAAGTATTAAAAAAAAAAATGGTGTCCTGTGATGATCACATCCTTGCGCTCCCAGTATTTCCTTCATTGGGAATGTGAAGATAACTCAAAGGAGCTCAGGAGACGGTTTTGTTAACGGTCTCCTGGGATCTGAGGACATGTAAACACACATTATGAAGTGTCACAGCTCTTGTTACCTCGTTCCTTTACATCCTCCTGTCTCTCATAATGATCTCTTCTGCCTTTACCCCCCAGTGTGCTATCCTACCAGCTACCTAATGCCAAGAAACTCCGCCGCATTGCCCAGAAGGCCGAGCACCTGGCAGCCAAAGGCATAGTGCCACGGAGGCAGAAAAAGCTGCTGAACCTACGGCCGGCCGAGAAGACAGAAAGCAAGGCAGTGACTGACGCCAACAACAACCCCAAGAGAGACTTCTACGACATATGGGCTCCAGAGGGTGAGTTTTTTTCTGTGCGTGCGTTTCCAGTGATGATCACATCCTTGCGCTCACAGTATTCCCTTCATGGGAATGTGAAGACAAACATGGAGTTCAGGTGATCGTTGTGTGAACGGTCACCTGAGATCTGAGGATACACATGTAGGAGTGTGTTAAGATTTAAAGTCCCTGTGAACTGATGGTGATCACAGACCTTTTGTCCGTGTCTTTACTGTGCATATATGATCTCATTTGGAAACTCTTTTCTTTTCATTGTAGTAAAAAGTACAGCTGACCCCTGGTACCTTCAACAAACGCGCAAATCGCGTGTCAAGGTGAGAAGTGTTTTGTTTTAGCCATTCAAGTGACCTATTTAATAGCATTCGAGCAGAGCACTAGTATGTTATATTACACATGTAGTGGTTTGACTTCGACTAATGTGGTGTCATCACGGTTTCCCCTCAGCGTCCAGAGAAGTTGAATGCGAAGCCGTCTGCGCTTCCTGCTGTGGAGGTGATCGCTCCTGGAGGATCTTACAATCCAGACTTCTTCTCCCATCAGGTTCGTGACAACTCGACACGCTAGAAAATGGCGTCGACTTCAATTAGTCATTTAAAAAGCCTGAATTTCAGAGCAGGATTGCTCATATTTCTTTCTTGGGTTTGCACAACTCTTAACACGAACAAAATCTAGTGGAGTTCCTCACACAGCAGACATGAAAATGAAGTGCGAGGCCTTTTGACTGATTCAGATTCAGCTAAAAGCGATCCTACCACTGAGAGGACAGGATAAAGAGCCAACAATTACAGTAGCGGGTCTTAAATTGGACGACTCAATGCAACCTGAGAATAGGACAAGTTGGAACTGGCAGGGGGTCCGCGGGGTCTTAAAGTATTAAAAGTTGATAAATCAATTTAGCGAAAATGAAGGCTATTAAACGGCATTTTCCACGGTATTACATTTAGTAGCTTGTTTTCAATAAGTATATAAATGGTCCAGAGAGGTTGTGTTCTACAGTCTGCCTGAATGTAATCATGGCGTAGGTGTGTAGTGTGATTCTGTAGTTTATTGATGACGTCATCTGAACAGGACATCGCACGCTCACTGCTTGATAGCGCGCGAAGGTCCGGTTACGCCGGTTGCTAAGCAACATCGTTATGGGGAAATGCAAGTCTGCGTCCAAATGATTGGAAGATAAGGAGGAAGGACAATCAATACTGTATATAGTCAATGTGAGGTGAAGTGTGTTGCCAAGGTAACGGTCTTAGAAAAGGTCTTCAAAGGAATTACATTTGACTTCAGGATTCCTGCATAGACCCTTAATTACCCAAAATGTATGAATCCTCCAATGTAAATAATAAAACCAGTGATGAGGCTTTTATTTGGTGCATATCTTTGGATGTGTTTATCCAGCAACAAAGCAGGTTTTATTGTATTAAAATGTATGACCTGCACTAAATGCTAATCTCTTCCCTCACTATATGAACACAGGCCTTGCTGCAGGAAGCCCATGACGTGGAGGTGAAGAAACAAAAAGCGGAAGACAAGCTCGTGAGGCAGCTGGCGGTCAACAAAGATCACCTAGCAACAGAGGTGAAGATTGTTATTATTGCTCATTCAACTTTGTTGTTGTTAGTGATCAGGAACTAAGTCTGATTTGATGGTGTTTGTGTTCTGCAGGAGACGATCTTCAGAGAGCAGGTGGAAGGCCTGGTCGAACAGGAAGATGATGATGATGAAGAAGCAGGAGCTGATGATGATGGTGTGATAGTAGGAGCCATCGCACAGGCCTTGAAGAAGACGGAGAAAGAGAGGAGGAAAGAGAGGGCCGAGATACTCAAGGTACGGCAGTCAATTCAACCTTTATGTGAATATCAGTGGTGTCCATTATGGAAGTTATACACTTTGATGATGTGACGGCAGCTGTGCTTTTATTCAAACTGAGTTTCTATGAATGATCATGTGGTTTGTGTTCAGATTTCATTTTGGGATCACTAGTTACAGCTTTTGAGCTTCTTCAGGGTCTTCAGTAGGGATGGGTACCGAGCCCCGGGGCCGAATTATTAAAGACCGTGGTACCGTTAAGCTCCAACGTTATCAGTCTTTTAATCGTCTCGATGTGGAGAATGCTCGTTACCTAAAGTGCAATAAGAGTTTAGCATGTCAGGGCGGTAACACGATGTGTCTAAACATCTATCAAAAGTGCTCCACATCCAGACGGAGGAATGCACCGGGTTCCACTGTCTTTCTAGCAGCTCTGTAGCCCCATCCACGAGTAACGGTTCCACGTCAGATGTTATGTATGCTAGCAGCAACACACGGAGTTAACTCAATTTTACAAACATGGGTTAATGATTAGAGGAAACTGAGTTATTTAGTTTGTTAAAGTTTCAGCTATTCTGTTTACAGTTCTGTCATCACATTATTTAATACGATTAGCTAAAACACTGTCTTTTGATGTCAAATATTATGTATTTAATTTAAATAAAAAGCAATGTTAGTTTTGTTCACAATTTAGTTAGTTTACCTTATTTATTTATCCAAAAGAACCGTTAAAAGACCGGATCAATAAAGTAGTAGTACCGTTAAAACCTTAACGATACCCATCCCTAGTCTTCAGTCTTTTAAGCAAATGTGGGGATGTCTTTAGTTTGTCATGTGAAGGTAAATTAAAATAACTGCTCAATACCTGCCAAAGTGTTGGCTGTGTAATTGTGACGGACATTTCACAAACTTTATTTTTTGTAGTTAAAATTGCAATCAGAACTCCTTAAGTCACAGCAGCAAGTACACATGCAAGGAAAGAGTAGACTTGCATATTAAATATGTTAACCCCACATTGGTAAGAATATAAACAAAGTATTAAGGGAGCTGGTAAAGTGTATTATATTAACTCCTGCGTGCCCCACACACACCGACTGCACAGAGTTGGTCATGGAAAAACCATTTTATACATTTCTCATCCGATAAAGAGGAGGTTTAAGAAAATATACATTTCAAAATCCGCCTTGCTTTTAGTGTCCTGTGATGATCACATCCTTGCGCTCCCAGTATTTCCTTCATTGGGAATGTGAAGATAACTCAAAGGAGCTCAGGAGACGGTTTTGTTAACGGTCTCCTGGGATCTGAGGACATGTAAACGCACTAAGAGGAGACTTGCGTATTAAATAAGTTAACCACACGTTGGTAAGAATAAAAACAAAGTAATCATGATAGAAATATGTAGCATTATTTTAAAAAATAAGTGAATGTAAAAGTATTAAGGGAGCTGGTAACTAGGGCTGTATTCGTTCGTTGGAGTACTTTCGGGTTTCAATTTCGTTTTGTTTTTTTCCCAAATTGAATTTATTGAAATCTCCAATATCAACGTAAGAGCTTGTGCCTCTTCGGGGGGTGCTCACACCTAACCATAAACGTTATCGTTTACTTTCGCCGTCTTTATATGTAGATATTACTTTTCTCCGTTAATCTCCATCACGTTGTTTCCATAGCAACAACAACTTCCTGTCAACAGCGCTACCTCTCCTTCAAAATAAAAGCATGTCCATAAATAGGAAGCCGAGACAAATTACACCTAAGACATATACAAATGGACCATATAAACAAAACTCCATGCCCAATCTGCATCAATGAACAGTCTTAGTTGCCCCCCTGGTTTATGGCTTCAACAGCTTTTAGCAACAACTCTCAAAAGGTTGCCACATTGTTTCTGCTCCACTCACCATCTTCCCACTCCACCTGACTGTTCCTCTTCCCGTTATAGGAGCAAAGTCGACAGGCCGACAAAGAGAAGACCTTGAGGCAGCAGCAGCTCTTCCAGCTGCGCTCCATAAAGACCTCCATCAAACAGGACGAGTCGGACACCAAAGTCAAACAGATTCAACGCAAAGCCAACCAGGAGGCCGAGAAATCTCAACCCAGACGCCTCGGCAAACTCAAGTACGCACCGAGCGCTCTCCTGACAGCTCAAACTTAACTTGTTAAATTACATTTATATTGCACTTTCATAATGTTGGGGGACTCGTAGGACCTCTGCACAAACTTTGAAAATGTTTCAAGTGGTGAAAATACCAGTTTTGCCTTTGAGTGTATATGGAAGCATGCCAGAAATAGATTTATGTGCTGACATGAGGCGCTTTCACACCGGAGTACTTCTCCCAGTATAGTTCTTGAAAATGTGCGTTCACGCCAAAAAAAAACTTAGTTAATGAGAACCTTTTCACCCCCTTTGTAGTCCCTGCTAGAGAGCAGGTACTTTCCTGGGAGAAAAAGGTTCCAATTTCTGATTGGCTGGGCGGATTACAAACCACGCCCCGTCAAACTCTGAAAGGTTTTGTGAAACTGCCGTTTTTATTTGATGGCATCATTAGCATTAGCCCCGTGCACCAACGGAGAGAGACACACACTAACTTATGGCAACACAAAAGAAAACATGGGAGCGGTGGAGTGATGAGGAGGTGTGGACGATTTACTCTGAAGCCAGTCCCCAACTCCGGGGACTTCGGGTGGCAGTATATGCCGTGAAGTTGTTTGCGGCCTGCCAGTAAACCCAAATTTGCCTAATCCTCCCTCAGGGACTTATTCTGGTGTGAACGCAATCTGCTCTTTAGTTCATCAGAAGAGTTCTGATGAACTACACTGAACAAAAATAAAAACGCAACACTTTTGTTTTTGCTCCCATTTTTCATGAGATGAACTCAAAGATCTAAAACATTTTCTATAAACACAAAATAACCATTTCTCTCAAATATTGTTCACAAATCTGTGATAGTGAGCACTTCTCCTTTGCCGAGATAATCCATCCCACCTCACAGGTGATATCAAGATGCTGATTAGACAGCATGATTATTGCACAGGTGTGCCTTAGGCTGGCCACAATAAAAGGCCACTCTGAAACGTGCAGTTTTGCTTTATTGGGGGGGTCTGGAGGGGTCCGAAAACCAGTCAGTATCTGGTGTGAGGGGTAGGGGTAGGGTTAGGGTAATGTTTTGAATCGAGTGGCCTGTGTTCGTCGTCCATTACATACGCCTGCCCATACCATATCCCCACCATGAGCCACTCGATTCACAACATTACCCTACCCCTAACCCTCACACCAGATACTGCCTGGTTTTCGGACCCCCCCCCACCTGTGCAATAATCATGCTGTCTAATCAGCATCTTGATATGCCACACCTGTGAGGTGGGATGGATTATCTCGGCAAAGGAGAAGTGCTCACTATCACAGATTTTTTCAGATTTGTGAACAATATTTGAGAGAAATGGTTATTTTGTGTTTATAGAAAATGTTTTAGATCTTTGAGTTCATCTCATGAAAAATGGGAGCAAAAACAAAGTTCCAGTTTGGCCCAAGATCAAATATCAAGATATCCAAAACTGCCACATTGTTGTTTTTAATTACTATAATCTACTTTACATTCTCCAATAATGTTGTCTGTAGATGTAATCGCATCCTCCAGTGCCCTTTCAACACACTTGTATAATTATGTGGCTTGATTTAGTTGCATTCACTCAACGGTAGTTAATGTTTCTTTTTTTTGCAGGTTCCAGGCTCAGGACCTGGAGGTCAAGCTGAGTGACGAGCTGGCCGGCTCCCTGCGACAACTCAAGGTACTTCACTTGTGTTTAATGTTCACGAGCTTATCCCCTGTCAACATGTCGGTGTCTTTTATCTGTAATGAGTTTTGCTTCGTTTACTCGGTGTATTGTCTTCTAAGCTTTATCCTGTTCTCTAATACTGCCCCGACCCACTTTCCCCCGGGCGTCATTACGTTTCATGTGTGATCTAATTGCCGGTGGAAAATTCCCTGCTTCCCCTCTTATCTCCTGCCCTTACGGCTCGGGGTAAAACTCAAAGCAGCCTTTGTGATGTGAACGGAATTTTATATTGGGTGGGAATTGTGCAGAGTGATATTTGTCTCACAGTGTGATATTTGTCCCCCCCTGTAATGCTGGTACTCTGCAGCCAGAGGGCAGCGTCCTCAAGGATCGCTTCAAGAGCATGCAGAAGAGGAACCTGATCGAACCCAGAGAAAGAGCCAAGTAAGGACCTCTTGCGTAACGTCTCCTCAAAGCCTCTCAGTGATTTACAGATTAAAACGGTGTCTGTTTATTAATGTTTCTACTCTCCCCTCCCCCCTCCCTCCATCTCTTAGGTTCAAGAGGAGACTCAAAGTGAAGTATCAGGAGAAGAGGGCTTTTAGAGAGATCACTTAAATGCCGGCCCTCAAACTACAGGAGCTGAACTCAAGAGGCTGGGCCGCGTTTTAAAGCCACAAAGACATCCTAATGGAACGGTGTACATACGACTGAATGAGGGGCCCGTTTGACCCTTTCAGACAATTTCAACTGCTAACAATTTAATATGGAAAATCAATGATATGTGAAAAAAATATGAAAGTGTTGGATGTAAGTGTAGTGCCTTTGCTCTACTGGTTTCATGTTTTAATATATCTTTTCACACATGTTGTCTCATTGAGTTATTTAAAGGAGTTCTGTGACATGTCTACATGCTTTAATGTTCAAAAAGCTCTTTATTTTTCTCATACTGCCTGTGCTGCAGCACCTCTTTTCACCCTCTGTCTGAAACCAGAGCCCAGTCTGCTCTGATCGGTTAGCTGGCCGGCTCTGCTGTGATTGGTCAACAGCTTAGAGATGGATTTTAACCATTGCAGACCACTTACATTTACAAAAACGTACTTTGTAGGAAAAGGAAAACTCAAGGTAATTTTTCTGTCATCAGCAAACTCCACCTCCTTGTGTCACTTCAAAAAATGGTGATGGCCAAACTGTTAGACACCTTAAACCTCTACTCAAGGTAGACTATCAGGTTTTCTAGAACACAGCTCAGACCGTGTGTCACTACTTTGCTCTCATCAATCAACACCTTTATTAATCCTGCAATTGGTTATGAGCAGCAGCTTGTCATGTACACAGGAAGAAAATACACCGATACACCCGGGAGCACAGTTGTGGATCCAATTTACACAATAAATAGTTAATTGTATCACAATAATAAATCAAGTTAAAAGCCTTTCAAGAATGTGTTGAGTGCAGAAGGGATGAATGATGTGTGTGCTCAGTTATTAATCCGTCTGAGTTGCAACTAACAGCTTGAGTGAGTAACTCGGTCAGACGTGTGACATGTTATCGTCTCCTGCAGGGATATTGGTTATGTCTCAGACTGCTATCGGTATCCCTGATGGGTTTTCACAGGCCCTTGAAAATCTTTGAAAAATACAAATTTGATGGAAACAAATCAAAGCCTGATGTGTTTGAAAATAGATGTTGTCATGGGCCATTTTAAAAGTGCCTGCATTTATATTTTGTGCAGGACTTGTAAGCTATTTTACAAACGTGTGTTAGAGAAGGCAAGGGATTGCATTACTTCAGCCATCAATCGAACGTAGCACCGCAAGTCTTTACACATTTAAAAGTCTCGCTTTTTAATTGTCAGGTTTGCAACGAGATAACTTTGACCCACATCTGAAACTAGGTTGTGTTGCGTCTTGATTTTTACAACATTGGTCTTGAATGTTGTATTGCTCCCTGCATCAATCAAATCAGGTGTCGTAAATCATTCAAGACATGTCCCGCAGTTTGTGTGTCTCTGTTCTAAGCTGCCGTGACACTGAAGCAGGTGCAGCAAAAAGTGTTCGACAGTGATTACAAAGTTAAGAGCAGAAGCGACACATGTATGCATTTTTAATCATCGTAATGAGATTCCTTGATTAAGTGGAGATAATTGAAGTAGATTAATGCATTTTTTATTCTTAGGTGGAATAAATGAGACCCTAGACAGATGGGCTTGAGGAAATTGGCATGTGATAATTGATTCCAACCCGCTGGTTTCAAACCATAATTGCCTTTAGTGTCATGCCGGTGTGAACAAGGACGTGCGCTCACACACATGCACACACTCTCTCTCCCATGGTGCCTGGAGCTACGCCAAAGCCTCTTATCCCTTAATCAGTGTGCAAATGTAATCTTTACCTTCAGAATCCTGCAGAAGCCCCCCACCCATGCCACCTCGCAATCGGTTGATCCCCTCATGTTTGCAAGACTTGGTGTGTGGCGTGAACCACGGATCACCTCTAATTTCAGCCGCTTATCAACGCCTTCATGCCAACTACCTGCCGATGAATTAACCTGCAGACGCAGAAAGCCACAGTTTGGCCCCGAGGACCCTCGTTCATTAATTGTCTAATTATAGGAGTTGGCGCAAAATGCCGTATAAGAGTCGTTGATGAGGCTAATGTGAATTCTTTACATATATATATATCGCCATTGATTGAAACTCTAAAAAAAAACGACCCTATTAATGCACACTTGGAGGAAATGTACATTCTTGTTGTGCGTGTCTAACCCCCTATACCGACTTTAAATGTGTTTTACTTTGATGTTTTATTGATGAAGCTGATTCTTTTTATACATGCACCGCTCCACTTCTTTATCCATGCACAACGGGCCTTGCACATGAAGTCATACCCACAACATATGAGGATTTTAGGCAACTGAAAGTCTATGGGACACTAAAAAAGGAGTTAAATGCAGTATTGTTGGAAGAGATATCTCTGCTCCGCGCCGATCCTATATGAGTTTGTTTTAAAAGAAGGAAAACTCAAAACAGCCAGGATAGGGGTTAAACAATAATCTGCTTTAATGGTCAACACAATACACCATACAGAGCACTCTGCAACAGTACTACCACCGGGTGACATACGTACCACGACAGCCAGTCAGGAAGAGAGCATTGAGCATAAGAATGTTACAGTACACATAAGCGGGGAGGAGTTTGGCCGGTTTGCCTAGGCAATGAGTCAGCAGTTTGTTCATTCCATCTCCTTACTGTGTGTGTGTGTGTGTGTGTGTGTGTGTGTGTGTGTGTGTGTGTGTGTGTCTACCCTTAGGCAGTCCCACAGTCATGCTTTGGAGTCATATAATTTCACAGAGGACTCTTTAACAGAACGCACACACATTCCCCCTAAAACATCTTTAACACACACATCTGTTTAAACCAATTATTCCAAAAATGTGGTGGCAATTTAGTACTTACATGAAAAAACAGATAGAAATCAATAAAACACATAGTTTGAGCAGTAATTATACCTAGCTACTACAATAAACACACACATCCTCCCTATGCATGTTTGACGCACACACCTCTTATCCTCCAGCTCACCACACCAATGTCACATGTCTTTCTCTAAGAAAGCCATATTTGTTGAGGTTTACCAGTCATCATTACATTACATTACATTACATTTAGCTGACGCTTTTATCCAAAGCGACTTACAATAAGTGCGTTCGACCAGGAAGACACAACCTTGAAGAAAACAGAATCATATAAGTACATCAGGTTTCATAGAGCCAAACATTTCAAGTGCTACTCAACTGGCTTTAGATAAACCAGTCCTTTATTAGTATATAAGTGCTTTGTTAATAGTTCTATCGCTCGAAGTGGAGTCGAAAGAGATGAGTTTTCAGTCTGCACTGGAAGGTGTGTAAGCTGTCTGCAGTCCTGATGTCAATGGGGAGCTCATTCCACCATCTTGGAGCCAGGATAGCAAACCCACGTGTTTTTGCTGATGGGAACTTGGGTCCCCCTCGCAGCGAGGGTGCAGCGAGTCGTTTGGCTGATGCAGAGCGGAGTGCACGTGCTGGGGTGTACAGTTTAACCATGTCCTGGATGTAGGAAGGACCAGATCCATTCACAGCATGGTATGCAAGTACCATTGTCTTGAAGTGGATTATCGCAGTTACCGGAAGCCAGTGGAGGGAGCGGAGGAGCGGCGTGGCGTGGTGTGGGAGAAATCATCTCATGACCAGCTAACCAACAAAGCTTAACTGTTCCTATACCCTAAGGCCATCTCTGAACTTCCCTTCCACTCCGAAGTCAGCTCACCCAGAATCAGAAGGACCATTGTCTCTCTAATTGTGTGTGACCCAATCGTTTCCTGCTCTTTAGGAGTCTTGAAATGAACGCACATACATTTATCTCATTAATTTAAGCGTCCAGATTATACAGAAAACTTTTACAGACAATCTACTGAGTTCTGCCCTTGAAAGCCCAAAATGACTCTCTGAAACACTTATCAATGGGTAATTATTTTACTTAAAGCAGAGATCACAGATTGTCCTGTATCATTACCTACTCACAAAATACCCAAAAAACCACCTCCTGATTATTAACAAGTCAAGTGGAAGAAAAGACCATTTGCGCTAAATGGTCTTTTCTAAAAATGGGACATCATTATAGGAACATCAATGCAAAAAACCTCTCTATGATTAAGAGGAAAAACTTGACTTGTCCATCCAAGTTTTAATACACATATATTAGATGACATTAAAAATGAATATACCAGAAATACGCTGTATTAAACTGTCCGCCATAACACTTTACTTCAATTCTTCAGTATGATAAATCCTTTTTGAGACCGTACATTGCTAACATCACAGTGAGTATACTTTGATATTGTTAGTAGGGCGACAGCGGTAGTGAGAACTTCTTCAAATGGAAAGGTTGTTGGTTCAATCACAGCCCTTGAAGTCAACATGTCGATATGTTCTCTGGCAAGATACTAAACCCCAAGTTGATCCCGATGACCAAAGGTGTGTGTGTGTGTGTGTGTGTGTATTTTAGCTTCCCATAGCTACATTGAATGCATGGTAGCCCCTGCCTCTGTATGAATGGCTGAATGCTGACTTGTTTGCAAAGCTTTTTGAGGAGACGTAAAAGAGTACGCTATATAAATGAAGTCCATTATTGTTTAGTATTATTGGCATACTTACAATATTTACTATTGGCACACAAAAAGGTTCGCTTGTGGCAGTAAGCCTATGTTTCAGATATGTGTTGTTAAATCTTGAAATGATAATGGCACCAAAAAGACCAAGGGAAACATGTAGGCTATATGAAACAAACACCATGAAAATGTATCGCGTCGGTTTACCCAAAACCACGGACGTCAACATGATGGTGTTGCTTTAACAAAAGTGACTTTGATTCATCCTCTGTGGACCACGAATGTCTGTGCGAGAAATCAACCCAAAAGCAGTTGAGATATTTCTGTCTTCACCGGAGTTGTGGACAGACCAATTGGATAGATATTGTATTGTTTGGAATTTGTGTTTTATCAAAATAGTATACAGATTTATGTGGTTTCTTGTCAACCTAATGATGAAGATAACACACTATGATTCATCCTCTGTGGACCATGAATGTCCGTTGGAAGTTAAAGAGTAATCCATCCAATAGTTGTTGAGATATTCTAGTCTGGATCAGAGGGATGGGCCGAGCATTCATTCTAATATTGTATAATTTAAACAGCAGGAAATGGTCGTTTTAGCTCAAAATGAGATGTGGTCTCTTGCACGCTAATGCCGTGACGGTGGCAGATTGCAGCAAGTTTTTTTTCCTTCCCATTCTCATTCTGTTAGCCAACATGTTGCCAGATTGTCTCTGCATGGGGTAGGGACTAGGGAGTATTACATTTGTTGTCGTGCAGTCGCTCCTTACCTCCTTAAGAATAGATTACTCCTCCTCCGATCCTGGGATCTGGGGAGCAATCGAGGAAGCCACTGAAACACTCAGCTGCTGTGTGTGTGTGTGTGTGTGTGTGTGTGTGTGTGTGTGTGTGTGTGTGTGTGTGTGTGTGTGTGTGTGTGTGTGTGTGTGTGTGTGTGTGTGTGTGTGTGTGTGTGTGTGTGAATATCATCGTGTGAAGCTTGTTTGACACGCAATGTGGCCTGGCGTTAGCAGATACTGTAGTTTTGCACAGGTAGAGTCATGTGAACACAATGAAGTTCTTGCCTTTTTTTTTTACACTTTGCAAACTTTTTAAAGAGGCCCTATTATGCTTTTTGAGGTTTCCCCTCTCCTGTGTTATAGGTGTTGTCCATGTAAATGGTCTGCAAAGGCTAAAATCTCTCCCACATACTCCATCCTATTGGCCTTATTCAGTCATTATATTGTGTCCAAATGCTTAATCGCTGATTGTTTTTAATATCATCGCAAACTGAATATGATTGGGGGTTTATTGTCTTAAAACAATTGCTAAACATTGTCCAAAAACAGAGCTTTCCCCAAAACCTTTTGTTATATTCCATGGAATGCTCTTAACATCCCAATAGCAATGAATATCTGAAATGCTTTGACAACAAATCCATAAGAAATATCATCTGTGGAAGCCGTGACGCTGTAAAAAGCACGACCAATCATCTGAGCCGGCCCGGCTAAAGTAACTGGATGGCCTACCTGCCTGTCAGCCTTCCATCGGGGCACAAACTGATCTCGTGCCCTCATTGGTCATGTGCGCGTTCGTGTGTGTTGGAGGAGGCTCTGTATGCGTTCACACCGGACGCAATGCGAATATTCGCTTCGCTCTAAACGCTCGAGTTTCACCGCGACTGCCAGCTGTGTTTACTCGCATCCTTCCAACAAGACGCGCTGGCTCGGGAGCTACAACTACAACAAAATGAACATATTTTATTGTGACACACGTTTCTAAATGATGCCGAAGTAACAACATACTGATACCGGTTAGTAAAAACCATGAATTAACGCTTTGACAAGTCTGCAGACAGACGGCAGGCGAATCTTTTTTTTAAATGCTTGTTTTCTGAATGGAGATTGGGTCGACCAGGCTAAGCTAACGTTGTATATGCTCATTCCACACTCACAACAACGGCCTACAGACATAAATAAACCAGTGACTGTATTCGCCATGACACAGGCAGTCTGTGGTTTGTACTTGTGGTTTTGAACTTTTGTCCAGTTTCTGAACAGATATGAAGAGCTGTGATCTCTGTGTGCTAACTGCTAACAGCTAACGGCTGATTTTTTCTGGTTGAACGTCAGTGACGGCAGGCTGAGATCCTCACCGCTGATTGGCTTCCGCGAGAACGCGCCACGTGAATTTGACCCTCGAGTTGAACAAATTGAACTCTCGCGTTTGACGCGGCACCAATCTCGTGATTCGCGCCGCGTCCACCGCTTCATGCTCGCCGTCGGAGCGAATTTTCGTCTGTCCGCGTCTCTGCATTGACTTTACATGTAATCGCGCCGCTCCCAAACATCGCATCACGTCCGGTGTGAACGCAGCATAACGGCCCCTACACACGGCGGCGTGCGTTGCCGCTTCACCATTCACTTTGAATGGGGTGACGTCACTTTTCGCCGAACTGCATTGTGGGAAGCGATGCGGAGCGTTGCTAGGGTTGCTAGCGTTGCTAGCGTTGCTCGCTGCAAAAGTTGAGCAATGTTCAACTTTTGAGGCCTCGGCAGAAGTGTCAGCCAATCGAATCATATGCTAGTACAAGCTCTAGCCAATCAAACCGCTGCTTGTGTGTCAGGGGCGGGAGAATAATGTGATTGGTTGTTGGTCGAGTTTCAGACACGCCCACCGGCAAGCTTTAACGCACGCCGCTGTGTGGACGGGCCGTAAGGAAGTGGCAGATTTTTTTCCGGTTGTGTATTTTCAAATTCTAGCGCACTCGAGCTGGTTTCTCCAAAATGACCTACCCCACCTTTAATTAAGATGTGTCTTATCAATAGAGGTTTAACCAGCCTGCCAGCATGTTAAATAAATAATAAAAGGAAGAATCAACAGATTAATTGATAATGGAAATAATAATATATTTCAATATTTTCCAATTTCTTACACACAAAGACACAGAAGATGATAAAAAAAAACAAAAGTAAGATAAAATCATGAGCCATTAGAGAAGTGTGGAAAATGGGTTTGTGTGGTTGGTGGTGGAGCAGTAGATGAAGAAGAGGAAGAGGAGGAGGAGGAGGAGGAGGAGGAGGAGGAGGAGGAGGAGGAGGAGGGATAAACACAGTGATGGAGAGTGAGTGAGAGGGGGAGGAGCTGAGAGATGATTCCTCTCTCTAATCCTGTAGACACACACACACACACACACTTGGTCTGACTGCCTACTGGCTCAGAGAGAGAGACGGAGGCAGGTGGAGGGCGCAAACGGAGAGAGAGAGAAACCAAGTGGATAGGGGAAAAACAAGATGAAGAGAAGAGAGGAAAGCATGCCGAGTGAACCCCAGAGAGGAGGAGAGAGGCAGTGAGGAGGAAGAGGAGCAGTGAGGAGGAAGAGGAGCTCTGGAGAGACCATTCGAACGGCAGAGGGAAGGAGACGGAGGAGGAGGAAGAGGAGGAGGAGGGAGGGAGGGCGGGCGATGCTTCAGTCTGCCTGATACAAACCAGGAGAGAAGGAGTAACAGAGAGGAAGGGGGAAAAGGAAACATTGGGGGGAGAAAACCCATAGCTGCACGAGAGAATAGAAGAGGATGGAGGAGCGAAGAACAAGCAGAGACACAGAGCCCTGGTTACTCCGGAGTGTTTGGAGCTGAGTTACTACGAGATGCTGTCAGAGAACCAGTGTGTGAGGGCCAAGTGATGGATGTGTGTTTGCACAAAGTACCGCCGCTCCTTGAAACTCACTAGAAGTGTGTGTGTGTGTGAGAGAACATATGCCGACCAGCTGTTTGAGGAGGTAAACAGGGCCAGGTGCACCCGGAGGAGGTGCATTAGCAGAGAATAACACACACAGAGAAGAGGTGTATGCACATAGAGGAGCTTCAGTCCAACCATCTCAGGTGCAGTTACGGGCGTGTGTGTAACAAAAGGTGCCACTGAGCTTCTTTGAAAGGTTGCTTTTGACTCTGTACACCGGACAAGCCACTCCCTACCTCTTCTCAAGCCAACAAGTGGACTTGAAGACTCAGAAGACTCTGGTGCCCGGCTCACAGCAAAGTCCCCTTCCTGATCTTCTGTTTTACATTGGATGCTCCTGACTCCAAACATGGGGGAGTGGACCATCCTCGAGCGCCTCCTGGAGGCTGCCGTCCAGCAGCACTCTACTATGATCGGAAGGTGAGTTCTCTTTTAGTTGTTACGTCTTTTTACGTGTTTGCATGTGGTATTTCAAATGTAAGAATGCCAGTGCATGCCGAATGAAAACCCCTCCCTGCTCTCAGTCATTAATCCGTCTGAGTGACAGGGACGACACTATGAGTCCACAGAGGATTTGGACATGAGTAGATCCGGATCACTGCGAGGACCTCTTACCTTAAAAGTCAAAAATCCCTCTATGCCGGTGTCTCCACTCTCTCTCTCAGAAGCCACCCCGTTACACAAGTGTGCTTCGTTTCAGCTTCTCCACAACCCCTCCTTCCCCTCTTTCCTTTCACTTTCCTTCTCCATCAAGTATGAAGTCACCCCACAACCTTAAAAAACAAGTCACGAGCGCAGGGTCACGGCTGTTTATGATTTATGCATCACACTACATGCCGAGATGTCTTGTATTTTAGTTTGAGTAACTCAGTCTGCCCACAGAATACTCAATTATTGATGAGAGTTTTAGCCACAGAGGCACATCAGCCCTGCAGACGGTATTAAACATGATGTTACATCTAGTAAAAAGACTTATTCCTGAGTTCGAGGTTTTCTTGGGACATCTTTGCAAAGCACGGGTTCATGGGAGACTTTCTCAATTAGCACTTTTAAACCAATCCCCTGGAGCTACGGACTCACTCCGGATGGTCGTACTTTAGAATTATTGAGTGAATAAATGTCAGCCAGCTTATGAAGTTAATCATGTGGAGAAAACTGTTCGGCTGACAAAAGCTCCGTGTGTGAATGTTGTCGGGTTTGTGACACTGAAGTGATTTTGATTTTCTTGTCGGTCGGTCGGACGGTTAGTTAAAGTCGTTTCCTTTGGTGGTGTGATGAATGATTGGTCAGCGTTTGCTTCCCTTTCTTCATGAGACACTGGAAGAGCAGCTCATCGACAGGGATAGTCATCCTGGCTGCAGGGTCTCTGAGCAACAGTGAGAAAGAGTAGAGACAGAAACAGAGGAAACGGAAATCGAGTAAAGTAGATAAGAGACAAGTCCAAAGAGTGCAAGACATGAGAGGCAGATGACGGAAAAAGAGTGAAGGCGGGGGACGGCGAAGAGCAATTATTCACAGACAAGTGAGCGGACACATGGCCTCGGTCTGCAGGGCGTTGGTAGGAAGCCAAGAGGACCGTCTCGTCACGAGATGGTGCTGCGTGTCACGACCTCAGCGGGGCGTCCAGGACACCCAGAGGCAGGAAACCTCAGATCATCTTCACGCACATTATATCCAGACAGCAGGAAGGTTCAGATGTTGTGAGGAGCCGCCCCAAACCTTTTTTGAAATGTCAACATTTCCAGCAGGTTGGCTCAATACAATTGGTTTGTTTCCTGAAGCAACTTACTATAAAGCAATACCTCCAATTTTGGTATCTTTCTGTGCTCAATTTCAGGTTCATAGTTGTATTTTTTGTGTGTATTTTGTGACATGTCTCCATACTTTAATATTCAAAAAGCTCTTTATTTTTCTCAGACTGCCTGTGCTGCAGCACCTCTTTTCACCCTCTGTCTGAAACCAGAGACCAGTCTGCACTGATTGGTTAGCTGGCCGGCTTTTTTGTGATTGCTCAACCGCTTAGAGATGTCCCGCCCCTTAGCCTATCACGCACAATGTGTTGGATCGCTAGCCAATAGAAGCACAAGCGTTACCTTGTGATGCCACTATGTTAAAGGGGAAGTGTGTACTTTGGGATTGTAGCCTTTGCAGACCATGTACATGGAGAACAACCTACAACACTACAGGAAAGAGAAAACCGCCAAAACACATAATAGAAACAATATGAAACTGATTTTATGTGCACAGATGTCAGGTGATTGGCACAAGCATACTTCACTGTGATGGACACTGACTGTGGAGATGCTTGACCTCAAGTTGACATGATGAGTGATGTTGGCAGTAGACTCTCCATTGGTGCTAAATTAATGAAATGAATGAAAAGTTAAGTTCTTACACAGCCAGGTTATTTTTGGCTCATTGTAGTCACTGCACAATTATCTAAAACAGTCGTTGCAAGTGTAATCACAGTTAATTAAGCTGCAATTGAATATGTTTTAGCATTCTGTTGCTGTAAACCACATGTGTCAAACTCAAGGTCCGGGGGCCAAATCAGGCCCTTGGTGGATTTAATTTCGGCCCGCAGGATAATTTCTAATTCCTATTAGATCTGGCCCTCCGGTATATTGCACCTTCACTCCATCCTGAGGGTCTCCTCCGCTCAGAGCCTGAGCCCAAACATTGATGACCTTGCACCCGAGATGAGATGCCAAGTATCTGAGCTAGCATCACAGAGCAGCACACTGAGTTTACATGTTTCCTTCTGCACTTTCTCTCTCACGACAGCAGGGCACGTTTGGTTTGTTCTTTGAGGGGAATAGTTTCTTTGAAGCTGGTGTTGGCCTGTGGAGAAATGTACTCATAAGAAATGACTCTGGAAAAGCTGCAGATAGAGCCATGAGAAATGAATGCAACTGATTATTTAATGTTTAATGTTGTTTTTATAGGCAATAATTTAAGCTTTGTTAGTTCCAGGTTTAATATGTGCAATAAGTTCATTTCAATAAGTCTTGCAATAAACATTGAACCAGTCCGGCCCTCGACTAGTACCCATTTTTTTATTTTGGCCCACTGTGTATTTGAGTTTGACACCCCTGCTGTAAACTAGGCCACTGATTTGGTATTGGCTGTCCTTTCCCAGTGGAAGTCATACTAAGTCTACTCATTGATTTACTTTAGTGGTTTTCAAGGTAGATTTGTTATTAATTGGATGTTTGCTTCACAGCACATCCCTAGATAAGCACCTGTTCATTGGAAATCTAAAGCTGCATTGCTGCTCGGACATTTCACCAACATGTCCAGTTTGTCAAAAGGGATAAAGAAATGGAGGACGTCATTCATAAATCATGCAATTAACCTCTTGAATGGTGTTAACCGGAAGCTCTCCTAATCTTTTAGTATTTCCGATATGAAATGAAAAGAGGAAGTCAACCATGTTTAGCTCGTGTTTGACAGCCTGCACGTTCCCACATTAAAGTGCCCTTCACTCCATCTGGCTTTTCTACAGATCTAAACCATCTAATCTGGGACATCACCGCTGACATGAATTTTTATAAACGCACGCTAATCCTCCCCCAATCCTAAATCCTATTGGTCCGTCCGCTGAGATTAACCGCGTCTCATTGGTTGGCGCAGGTGTCGCGTAAAGCATTGGACAGGTCGCTATCCCAGTGTGTGTGTGTGTGTGTGTTCTCATGAGCCTCCCCTACAACAGCCTGCGAGAGCCTGAGTAGATGTGTCATAAATGAGTCACACACACATTAGGGGGAGTATAACACTTGTTGTTTGGGTAAGATTACAAACGGCTCCAGAGATTCCCTTCTACGGTCAGAGGGGTGTGTGTGTGTGTGTGTGTGTGTGTGTGTGTGTGTGTGTGTGTGTGTGTGTGTGTGTGTGTGTGTGTGTGTGTGCAGAAATACTCAGACTGTGTGTGAAACGTGAGCACGGGTGTACTTTGTGGGCATATCACATGTGCTCCGATGGGTTTCAGCAGCCTAGTGTCTGTGTGAGTGTGTGTGTGAGTGTGTGTTCACCTGCTACCCGTGATTAATTCCCCTCATTACGGGCAGTGGGGCAGGTGTAAATGGACTTCCCCCAGGACCCTCTGATGGACTGTGGGCCCAGCGCCTGTTGGTACACACAGCCTCTGATGAAGCACTCTCTACCTAACTGTCAACACATCACTCACACAGTCTCTCCCACTCCCATAGGCTACTGTCCCAACTGTGCTGGCTGTCATTGGTCAGATTTGGACTGCTAAACACGCAGGTGCATCCAGGGGCGCCGCCAGAGATGTTGGGCCCCATGAAAAGATATCACATTGGTTATTTAAAAATGTTTTTCTTAATGTTCTAAAATAGTTTGGGCCCCTGTCAGTCACGGGCCCTTTTCACTTTTCACCCCCTTACGGCGCCCCTGGGTGCATCCTCCCACCCCCCTGATATTGATCTCCAATAATGGACTAGGAAGCGGAGCTCGATGGGAGACAGTCCAGTTAATGGAAAAGTCTTTAGCCCTGTCCATTTGCAATACAAATTAAGTAATGTGTTGCACCGACTGGAATGTTAAGCGAGTGATAAAGCTGTATGTACCTCATTGACTTTACTGCCCAAATAAGATAAACCATGATTGTAGATTAGCAGACTTACATACTCAACACTGTGGGCAATCCCCACAGGAGCAATTTGGGGTGAAGTGTCTCAGGGACACAACGACATGCTGACTGCAGTGGGACTCGAACTTGCTATTCAAAGTTAAGCGCACTAACCAATGAGCCACAGCCCCCCCCCCCTAACACCTCAAGTACAGGTGGCTAACGTTTTAGCCGTCACCTCACACATCTATTGGCTAGTGCTCCATTGCCCTGTTTGTGATACAATGCAATTTCTCACAAATTATTTCAGATTTCTTTTATATACGATTTTAGTCATTGAATTGTACAAAGGGTGATGACAACATGCTCTAAAAGCCCTACAAAGTAAATCTATTCCCATCTGCCACCGCTGCATAGAGTGGCTTTGATTGTTGGAATATCCGTTTTGGAAAAGTAGGAAATCGTCGTAAACGCGCCCCCTCCAAGTCCATTGTGTGACAGGGGGTAGCAGATGCTGTTGCTTTAGACGACAAGCACTTTGTTGAAGCGTACTGAACCCTTAAAATGGCTTTGAAGCACAAGGAGGTGCATATTTTGGCATACAGTTATTGAGCTGTTCTTTAACAGTTGAAAGTATCCCAGCATGCCTTTTGCACTTTACCGGGGGTGAAGATGAAGTGTGTGTAGGTGTGTTTCTGCAGGAGCTTCACACCTCGTTCTGACATACACCACCTCGCTCAGCACGGCTCCCCTGGGTCAATTTGGTTTGGTCACTTACTGTAGGAGCCCTCAGCTCGTGTGTGTGTGTGTGTGTGTGTGTGAGGGTGCCACATGCCGAGGGTGATTTCAACAGCTCCATGCGAGGTGTATTGATCCCTCTGGGGCCGAGGCGATGTGCGGTAATGACCGTTCAGATGATAGGAGTGGTAATGGATATGATGATGAAGGTGAGGAAGAGGATGGATTTGATGAAGGCCGTTATGATGATGATGATAATGCTATGAAGCAGCGAGGGCTTCCGGTTTATTGATGCATGGCATGCGGGAAACGATGTGCGTGATGCAAAGAAAGTGAAGGTGGTGGTGATGTTAGAGGATAAGAGGACAATGAAGATGGTGCATATGAATCCCCTGTGTGTGTGTGTGTGTGTGTGTGTGTGTGTGTGTGTGTGTGTGTGTGTGTGTGTGTGTGTCACATGTACTCTTTTTGGCACAGTCGCCAAGCCAGAAACAATATTTGTTAGTGAGCAGTGTGTACAAGCGGATCAGCGTGCCTGTGTTTGTCGACAGGTCACAGCTCTGTCGTCACATGACCTTTAGATCATCGTGCTTTTATTTAGCAAATCCCAGCGGAGCGCTCTCAACCCCCACGGAGGTGATGTGTCTTATCTGGCAAATGTGTGCCATATTGCACAGAAGAAGAAGAAGAAGAAGAAGGCGGTGAGAAAGAGGCTCGCTTACGGCAGATCCCCCTGAGAGATTGTTTGAAATAAAAGAGACACTTTACAGAAGGCGTAGTGAAACCTCCCGACATCTATTCACGTTGTCCCTCTCTATCTCTACTTTTTCCATCCGTATGTAATGACCCCCGGGATGCTGTTGGTCGTGATGCCATAAAAAAGCGGGTATTAAAATGACCTCACATTCTCCATTGGGGGGTAATGAATCAAAGGAATGGGAGACAGATGCATGCATTTCCTGCCTCATCGGAGACTTGTACAAATACACAGCATCCACCTGCTGATAACACATCATCTGGCAATGCTCCTTGGACTGATAGTGGGGTTGATCTGTTATAGCGGCTAGTGATCCTGGAAATGAGCCCCCGGAGCAGGAGAGGGCTGCTCTGTCGTCGCTCTCTCATGACTGGAGTACTATAACCAGCATCCATAGGGACTGCTGGAGATGCACAGTTGTTGCTGGGGGAGAAGACGTAGAATAACTGCATGTAATTATGCAGCGTGTGTTCTCATTTCTTTCTGCTTGCACCCCGCACTTCCCCCCCAGGCTTTTCTCTCGTTGCTCAGCTGCTTATTCTACCACTCTTGATCCCGTCAGTCCACATATGCTAAGGTCAGGGTCGACGTGGTGTGAATGAATCCGTTGGCGTTTGTGTGTGTGTGTGTGTGTGTAGTAACATCTCCATCTTTATCCTGTGTTTCAGTTCACATAGTAATACCACAGTGTAGAAATATTCACAGTTTTATTCATAAAAATGTTTAAAAATATAACAAGAGTACATTTTTTCACAGTGGCACGTATTCAATTTGACTTATGTGAATACTACTGGGTACAAAATTAATTAAATTAAATGATGAAATTACCGCAATACGTTTTTTGTTACATCAAATAATGAATCTGTCTCGACAAAATCTAAATTATGTATTCCACTAAATTGAATTTTTCCTCTTAATCGTACCTTAAAGTCACTCGCTGTTATTCATATGTAATCCAACTGTAAATGAATGAACCCGTCCACCTCACAGTCCTAAGAGCTGCAATGCATTGTGGGGCAGTTGAGGAAGTGTCCATTATTGTCATTTCTCAAGATGCTAATGTAGTAAACATCCGGAGATGTCTCGCCTAAGTAAAAGTAATGTATTTGCACGATGGCCCATTCCATGAAAATATTGACAAAATTCAATATAATTAGTTTTAATATATTTACTGTCGGTTCAATTTCCCTAAGGGATCAATCAATTGTACGTTAAGCTAATAATTGATGTATTATTTGTTGATACTTGTTGTGTTATTAATATAAATCTGAATCTTTAATGTCACTAAAGTTGGCAAATAAATGTAGTGGTAAAGTAAAAAAAATACAATATAAGCCTCTTTTGTGGAGTAGAAGAACAAAATAGCAAATAGAAAATACTCAAGTCAAATAAAAATACCTTACAAATGTAGTTAATACGTTTATAAATGTACTCAACTGTCCACGGTTACATCAATGGATGGTCAAAGAGAAGGGATGAATGTCTAAAGAGATTAATATATAATATATAGATTAATAAAGAATTAAACAGAGGTCAGAGTTCAGATGGATTTCACCGTGCCGGGCCTCGAGGAGGAATTGTCTCTGGCAGCATGACTCAGTGAAGCTAACAGGTTTAGCGTTAGCACATGGCTGGAGGACAGAGCAGGTCCGTGTTAGAATGATACTGGAGGGTAAGCTTAAACTGCACATAACCCTTAAACACAAGAGAGCAACCCTGCAAAGAATAGCCACCTGAACCAGTCATCATAGAAAACACTGTACACACTGGATCATGTCAACTAACCATGTAGCTATTAGCTGTGGAGCTAGCGTAGCCACTTGATGGGCGGATTTGTGCTCTCTACCTATTATTGTAATTCTTTTTTTACAGAAAACAAATTTTTACGCCGATATATTTACTGGAAATGACTTTGTTAGTAGCAATGTAGTGAAACAAAATATATCTCCTCATTGCTATGTCACTTATCAGACGTTTCTTGTCCACTGCGGTGCTTTCAATGCGAGAAAACGATAGATAGAAACAGGGCGTCCGACAAAAGTCAAAACAGAGTGTATTGCCCAAGTACGTTAACAAATCATTTGCTTTGGTGTAAATGGTGCACACATAAACACAATCGGAGGAATACGTTGTAGAAAGGTCTAAATGGTAAATGGTAAATGGACTGTACTTATATAGCGCTTTATCAAGACACTAGTACTTGCATACCATGCTGCGAATGGATCTGGCCCTTCCTACATCCAGGACATGGTTAAACTGTACACCCCAGCACGTGCACTCCGCTCTGCATCAGCCAAACGACTCGCTGCACCCCCGCTGCGAGGTGGACCCAAGTTCCCATCAGCAGAAACACGTGGGTTTGCTATCCTGGCTCCAAAATGGTGGAATGAGCTCCCCATTGACATCAGGACAGCAGATAGCTTACACACCTTCCGGCGCAGACTGAAAACTCATCTCTTTCGACTCCACTTCGAGCGATAGAATTACTAACAAGGCACTTATATACTAATAAAGGACTGGCTTATCTAAAGCCAGCTGAGTAGCACTTGAAATGTTTGGCTCTATGGAACCTGATGTACTTTATGATTCTGTTTTCTTCAAGGTTGTGTCTTCCTGGTCGTATGTACTTATTGTAAGTCGCTTTGGATAAAAGCGTCAGCTAAATGTAATGTAATGTAATGTAATCCAGTCTTTAAGACCCCTCAAAGCACTTTACATACTACATGTCGTTCACCCATTCACACAGAGCAGTGTATGTTAGGACATGCACTAACATGCATACACATTCACACACCGTTGGACATCGGGAGCAACTCAAACCTATAAAACAAATAGTACTATTTTTAAAAACCATTAGAACCATTACAAAAATTAAATACATTGAAACTGAGACAAATACTAGAATTGGAAGTGGAGAGCTGTACGTTGAACAAGAATGTGCACAAATACAGTGAAATGTTAAGGATTTACATTATTAAAATAACTTTTTGTTCGTATGATGTACATTAATGTAATGCAAAGACGTGGTGAATTAGGACGTTCTGACAGAAAACCAGTATATTAATGTTGTCGCTGATGCCCAAATTGCATTCAGTTAGAACACGATGTTCGAAAGACATTTGATCTCTTCAGGAAATATTCTGTCACTTTTCAGTAAAAGTTTTTTTTGTGAAAAGGAAAACGATTGATGGTTGAAAGCTTTGAAAGCTCTTCCCCGCTGATGCATTCAAGGACCTGTGATCTCATGTGACATCTGAGGGGTGAAAATCACCCGTGAGAGATGTTCAGCACGCTGTCAGAAAATCAATACTTGAACATGGCAACATGAAGAGCATGTCCCTGTTCTGCATTACCACATCTGATGGGATTCATTATTTATCTCAGGCACGTTTTACATCTCAGCGAGAGACATTTCTTTCTGTTTTTCACACGAGCTGTGAGCGTCGTAGAAAAATTGTAAATATACTTTTATGTATTGCAAACTATGAGTGATTGGAATATGATATATTATAAATTATTTATCTAATATATAATATTCCAATCACTTTTAGACTCTTATTGCAGTATTTCACTATTTTATTTTTTTATTTACTTGCACTATTTTTTCTGTTTTTCTGTTTTATTGTGTTGCTCTGTTGGAGGAGCCTGTGACCTAAGATTTTCATCGTCATAACTACACTGTAGCTATGTTCGCATGACCAATAAAAGCCTTGAAACTACATATAATCAGGGTTGGGAGGCTTGTCAATGACAACTTAAAGGTGGGGTAGGTAATTCACTTCAGAAACACTTGTTGTTATATTCCATGGAATGCTCTTAACATCCCGATAGCAATGAATACATTAAATGCTTTGACAATAAATACATAAAAAATATCATCTGTAGAAGCCGTGGCGCTGTAAAAAGCACGACCAATCATCTGAGCCGGCCCGGCTAAAGTAACTGGACGGCCTACCTGCCTGTCAGCCTTCCATCGGGGCACAAACTTATCTCGTGCCCTCATTGGTCATGTGTGCGTTCCTGTGTGTTGGAGGAGGGGCTCTGTGAGGAAGTCTGAAGGAAGGGGCAGATTTTTTCGGCTGCGTACTTTCAAATTCTAGCTGGTTTCTCCATTCTTACCTACCCCACCTTTAAGTGTTAAACCTGTACCCTAAGTAACACAATATAAAATAATGTAATCTAATTACTTTGCTCTACTTTTGGATTACCTCAATATGAAATGCAATGCAACTGTTATATAAGACAACAGATATTGATATGATATTTAGGATAACAAATGTGTCCTCGGCTCAGAGATTTTATTGATATGAAAACCTGCCTTTCATGAAGCATATTCAAGCAGCAGCCTATACACCAGCTGTGGGGGAAACTTCTGTAGCAATGGAGAGTCAGGACTCAGACGGACACTGACGGTTTATCTGGAGCTTCGGCCGGAGAATTCACAAGACATGTCACAAGCCACGATCTGACCACACGGTAGAGATGCCACGTCAATTCTGAAGACCCTTCCTGTAGCTCCAGGTTTAACTAGTTCAGAGTGTAATAATCTACATTCTTCAATAGATAGATTAAACAGCTGAGGACACTGCATCACAGTTGTTGTCTCTTATGGCTCGGGGTCATCTACACCCCGAGAAGGATGTGTTCCAGGTGTCCCACAACAATAACTATCTCTGACCGAGAGTTGCCCGGTCACAAACTGGCAACATCAACAACTTGCTTGGGAAGCCCCTCCTTATGGGAGATAACGGCTACTCAAGGTTGGTCAGCTGCGTCAGAGGGTGAAGGAGGACATGCAGGGCACATTATTCCCCAACACCTATAATGAAACACATGAGCACATACTACAGTTTAAAGAAGCAGAAATAAGTGGACAGAAAATGCTCCGTTTTAGTTCAATACACAGTTATTTCAGACAAATAACAGGCAACAGTAGAATACAGAGTATCACATTTAGGTAATACAAAAACAGGTAAGAAATACAAGATTAGAGAAGGAGAATAAACAGCGCACCTGTGTGGTAAAACAAATGATCTTGATACATGGCAGTAGTAAACACACACAGTTAAGCTCATGAGCACATAGGTTAACCTACTGAATTAAAAACAGAACAAATCAACCAAAGAAAGTGAAAACCATGAAGCAGATTCAGGCAGCAGGCGTATAGATTCACACTTCAAGTATTATCCTACAGAACAGAGAAGAGATATCATCTGATCCTTTACAACAAACAATATATGCTCTTTTGAGGTTTTTGATAACATGCTAGTTATTATTTAGAAATGCAACGGTAATCTGATTACATATTTTTTCATGTAACCGTCAGGATATACATTTACCTTTTTCTGTATCTTGATAATGTAATCCCGTTACTCCCCAAGCCTGCGTATATAGTTATGTTAATGAAGTATTAGTCCCATACATATTAAATGCCAGCTTTATTACAGAGTTGTCTCATAAGGCTTTAGGATTTAAAGTATCACCATGAACGGTAAAGCGTTGTGTATTGCGCTGCAGGTAACACAGTTTTCTCATCGATTAACATTCTTTGATCGACACCAACGTGACGAGAAAGTTGGTATAGTCTTTTTGCCTTTGTCTTGTAACAAGCCATGATAAGAGATGGTCAACTTCTCCAAATGCAAACTTAAGGTGCTTCCATGCTTCCTTTCTTATCTCCTTTTAATATAGGGCACTGAAACAGCCTTCACTAAAGGAAAGGAGATACCACATTTCCATGCAGCAGACACATTTTAAGCTACGCACCATTTGGCCGCCAATAGCATACCCCGGGATAAATGACATCCTTCCTCGGAGGTGTGATTAACTTTAGGACAGGAATATTTATTACGTTTGTCACTGACTTCAGTTGCTTATTAAACATTTGTAGCCAAGTGCACTTAGATTTCTTCTGTCTTTTCCTACGTCTTTATGAAATCTCCTTCACACTATTCCTTGACATCATGACGTTAGTGGTTAGTAAAATACATGAAACGTCATTTGTTTGACTTCTCACAGCCTTGGTTTCTACATTCTTCTGCTTTTACCCAGTCACTGTGACCATGATAACAACTGTCTCCCTCAAACCACAGCTGGTAGGAACTTAAATAACTTTAGAGAAAGTGGACATGAATTTAAAGGGCACACATACATACCAATAGAGAGGCGAAGTCCCTCCCTTTCCGGGGGAGCTCCATGGGACCTTATTCCGGAAAAAGTATGTATTGAAGTCAATGGAGAGAGAAAGATTATTTTTCGATCCCGTTTGAATTGTGCCACGAGTTACACATATGATGTTCGTCAATTTAAAGATAATTTTGCAAGTCAATAAAATTAAAATGTGTCGTAAAACTGTTAAGTAACACTTTGTTTGTGTGAAACCGCTCAATGAACTACATCTCCCATCTCGCACCACACACCAAGACGGCCGTCACGTTGGAACATTTCACCTCTTTCTTTCAGAACGAGGCGGAAAGTATTAAACGAGGTGAAAATCACTCCAGGTCTGGGCACGTTGAGAGCTGTGCACACACACAGGGGGAGTTAGTCGGTTCCTAAGAGCCAGCATGCGGGACCGGGACTCTGGGATTTGTAGTCTTTCTAGTTGCGTATTTTTCATCGTCTTATATTTCAACAGTTTTACGACAAACTGTGACTTTTTTGACATGGAAATTATTATTTAAGACAAACAGTGTAATTCGTGGCTCAATTCAAACGGGATCGAAAGATAATCTTTCTCTCTCCATTGACTTCAATACATATTTTTTCAGAAATAAGGTCCCATGGGTCGGAAGTAGATGGGCGGGACTTTGCCACTCTATTGTCTTTGAGTCATTTTTAGATCGGATACCAGTGCAGCACAGACTCCTATGGCAGGAGTCTGACCCTCTTATGCGGTTAGATATAAACAGAAATACATAAAATATGAGGGATAGAATTTAAATAAATTGCCAACTTTGATCTTTGTTGTGTACAAAGTGAAGCTGCCGGCTTTTGAAGTGTTCCCAGTTGGGTCTATTTGTGTAGCTTGTGGTTTATTTATACACTCTGTTTTATTGCACATGACTAAAGGCATTTGAATGTTGCCATCTTAAAGTTGCCATCCTCGTTTTGTTTGATTGATCGTTATGTTTGTCGGCTGATAAAAAGCGCTCCTTTTCAATCTCCATGGATCTCCTTTGCTCTTTCTCCCTCAGCCTTCTCGCTGCATCTGCCTCCATCTCATTGTTTGAAGATGAAAAGCACGCTCTGCAGCCATTGATTTATCCTCCTTCCCCCCTCCCAAAGCCATGCTCCCATCATCGGCTGAATCTTCACACTTTAATGTGGTCTCTAATGAACAAACTGAGGCTGCGAGAGTCACTTAGCCGGCAGTACACTCATCTCTCCGAGTGTTTGTGACGAGCGTTCCTCAGAGGCAGAATCAGCTTGTTCTCAGTGTGATTGACTCAACATGAATAACAAATCGTGAGTGCACACAGTCACACCTTGCTAACGCACACGGCATCTCCACCAGGACCGGCATACTGTAATCTGATTCACTGCCCCCCCAACACACACACACACACACACACACACCAGATGGTCATCCAAATATATAAACATGTGCGTAAGCAAACTTGCAGCGTGGTTCATATATTGAGTCATCACTCAGAGGCAGAAAATACACACAGACAGGCTTTTTCACACATACTGCCAGAGCCGTCACAGCCCTCCACTTTGCATATGAGCAACCGGATAGAGTGTGACCATACATTCGCACCTCCCCTCACACACACACACACACACACCCACACACACACACACACACACACACACACACACACACACACACACACACACACACACACACACACACACACACACACACACACACACACACACACACACACACACACACACACACACACACACACACACACACACACGCACGCACGCACGCACGCACACACACACAGTCGCGATCCCACGTTTGTTTCAATTAAGCAGTGAAGTCGAGCTGCATTTGACTCTCGGCAATATGCTGCATTCACACAACTCTGTCAGCCAATTATGAATAAGCTAACGGCCGTTTGGATTACAGAGGCATGTGGGAGTTGTGGCGGATTTTTACTGGGGGAAGATGAATCTCAGTATCACAATATAATGCTGCATTCTTGTCATATTGATAAACCCCACATAGAAACCCTACACCTCAACAACCCTTACAGCCTTTGGTGCAGAACAAACTATTGAGATGTAATGTTCATTAGTAGACTTCAGAGGTGCTGGATTTTGTTTCCTTTGGACAAAACCAATGTAGCTGTTTCATTCTTTTTCTAATTCTTTGTGCTAAGCTAAGCTAACCGTGTCACTCAAGTGTTTCATGTGTTCACAAAGCAAATCAAACACGGGTCCAAACAGCAAAACCAGTGTGGAACTGCCTTAAAGAGACCATGATATGTTTTGAGGTGTTTTCCCTTTCCTGTTTCTTGTATAGGTTTTTGTGCATGTAAATCTGCAATAGTGACATCACTATGTAACACTCACGTTTCTATTGGCTAGCGCTCCAACACATTGTACATGATAATTATATAGAAAGTCTATTAGAAAATGACCCAACCTCTCACTTGATTATTACCTCACATTACATCTTCCTGACAACTCCATGGTCTCTGTGCATGGGGAAACTTCTGAAGCAACTGGAGTCAGGACTCAGAGAGACACAAGGAGAGCTGGAGCTTTGATGGAGTCAGGACTCAGAGAGACACGAGGAGAGCTGGAGCTTTGATGGAGTCAGGACTCAGAGAGACACAAGGAGAGCTGGGGCTTTGATGGAGTCAGGACTCAGAGAGACACGAGGAGAGCTGGAGCTTTGATGGAGTCAGGACTCAGAGAGACACAAGGAGAGCTGGGGCTTTGATGGAGTCAGGACTCAGAGAGACACAAGGAGAGCTGGAGCTTTGATGGAGTCAGGACTCAGAGAGATACGAGGAGAGCTGGAGCTTTGATGGAGTCAGGACTCAGAGAGACACAAGGAGAGCTGGAGCTTTGATGGAGTCAGGACTCAGAGAGACACAAGGAGAGCTGGAGCTTTGATGGAGTCAGGACTCAGAGAGACACAAGGAGAGCTGGAGCTTTGATGGAGTCAGGACTCAGAGAGACACAAGGAGAGCTGGAGCTTTGATGGAGTCAGGACTTAGAGAGACACAAGGAGAGCTGGAGCTTTGATGGAGTCAGGACTCAGAGAGACACGAGGAGAGCTGGAGCTTTGATGGCAAACACTGACGGTTTATTTGCAGCTTCGGCCGGAGAATTCACAAGACATGTCACGGGCCACGGGTTGACCACAGGGTAGAGATGCCACAATCAATTCTGAAGAACTATTCTGTAGTTCCAGGTTTTAACTAGTTCGAAGTGTAATAATCAACATTCTTCATCAGCGAGACTAAACAAATATGGACCCTGAATCTAACTAGAGCTGTCGTCCATAGAAAGGAATGTGTGCCAGGGAACCTAAAAAGAAGGGCTTCTAGATGTCCCTGAACAGTAAACTATTTCATGTCAGCTTGTGCTCGGTCATAAGCTGGCAACAACAATGCGCCCAAGCTGCCCCTCCTTAAGGGAGATAGCCGCAATACCCAAGGCCGTAGACCCCATGTGTCAAACTCGAGGCCTGGGGGCCAAATCAGGCCCGTGGTGGATTTAATTTCGGGCCGCAGGATAATTTCTAATTACTATGAGTTCTGGCCCGTCGGTATATTGCACCCACACCTTCACTCCATCCTGAGGGTCTCCTCCGCTCAGAGCCTGAGCCCAAACATTGATGACCTTGCACCCAAGATGAGATGCCAAGTATCTGAGCTAGCATCACAGAGCAGCACACTGAGCTCAAAGGATGCTTCCTTCTGCACTTTCTCTCTCACGACAACAGGGCAGGTTTGGTTTCTCTTTGAGGGAAATAGTTTTGTTGAAGCTGTTGTTGGCCTGTGGAGAAATGTAATCATAAGAAATGACTCTGGAAAAGCTGCAGATAGAGCCATAAGAAATTAATGCAACTGATTATTTAATGTTTAATGTTGTTTTTATAGGCAATAATTTAAGCTTTGTTAGTTCCAGGTTTAATATGTGCAACAAGTTCATTTCAATAAGTTCTGCAATAAACATTGAACCAGTCCGGCCCTCCACTAGCACCCATTTCTTAATTTTGGCCCACTGTGTATTTGAGTCTGACCCCCTGCTGTAGACCTATGCCATGGGAAAGGAGATAGTGAAAAGAGAAAAAGATGAACTGTGTCAAAGGTTGAATACCTAAGCGAATGATTCCCCAACAGTCTCTATCGCTATTATTCATGTCTGTATTTTGTATATTTAGAGTAAAATAGATGATAAATCAAGGTGTGCTTTAGGTCGCGGCTACCTTGTGATTGAGAGACTGATGGGGTTTGAATTCATTGTAATGTTTGATCACCTTAAAATGTCCTGTTCAGTGCTCAATTCATCACATTCAGGGATTTGGCTGCTCCAGCTTTGCTTCATATCGTATGGCCAAACTAATGATGACTAATGTTAGCAAACTTACATTTTCCATTGTCTATAATTACAACTTGATGCCACAGTGACCCCCACTTCCAATTAAAGTTCTATGCTTTCGGAAAATGGTCATTTTGACGTTTGCTGAACATTTCCATGACAACAGGCTCGTCTTGTTTGCTGTGGTAGAAACGCTTTATAATGAGTTTATGAACTCAGATAAAGTACAATATACAATCATTTCAATTATCAACAACTCTGCCGATTATTTTATATAAATTAATCGATTAATAAGAGGAGAACAATGTCCACCCCAGCTTCTCAAAGTTCAATGTAATGTCTTTAATGTATTTGTTGTGATTCCTACACTGCTCTTGATATGTATCCAAAAATGCATTGAACAAATCTTGCTTTAATAAAGATAATCAAGTTATTATAACGTCATCATATTTCCTAAATAATCAAGGTGTGAAACGTTACAGTCAACAACAAATACAGCGACCCTTCACCATCTCTTCCATGCACGCCATATGTCGCCCATATCCATGTGACCCAGCGGCGGACTGGGGCTAAAAATCAGCCCGGGACTCTCGACCGACCCACTTCTGTACCGCAAATTAATACCGCTAGTAAATTGTCAAATGGGGCGGGGGATTATTACTTACGTGTACTCATTTTAAATACTTGTACCTCACTGTAGTATTTTAGATTCCTTTTCAGATGCTCGTAATGCTATTTTATACTTCCACTCCCCTACGTCTCAGAGGTTAATGGGATGAAGTAGTGTAGACAAAGTTAACAAAAAAAAATCCTCTTTCCTGACTGGAATTTGAAAAGATAATTATTTATTGACAGTTATGAAGCTGCTGCGAAGTAGACGCATTAAGACACAATTCATTCAAACTATTGCACATTACGTTCAACTGCCCATTGCTTTCTGTGATACAATGGGTGCGAGTGACAGAAATAAAGAGACTGTTGGGTAAAAATAGGTATTTAGTGAGTGTGTTCGGGATGTTCCTGCCGTCTGCTGTGAGTCATGGAGGCTCCCTGCATGTGCCAGAGCGGCTGATCTGGGCTGGTTTTTGGCCGGCAGAGCGGTGGTGGGTGGGCAGCTGGCACGAAGCCGGCGGCCCTAACTCGGGATTGTCCAAACCCGACCGTTTTAATCCGGATTACGGCCATCGTTTCTGTCTCGTTCTGTATTTCCCCTCCATTGACCCCCTCCTGCTTTCCCCCGCCCATCAACTTCTCCCTTCCTCATGTCCTACGGCTGCACTTTCTCTTTCCTGCAAATACCAACCGTATTTAATGTTGTCTTAAATCAATTTTTCATGTCTCTTCTACATCAACATGTGTCCCCTCTTCTTCATGTCTCTTCTACATCAACATGTGTCCCCTCTTCTTCATGTCTCTTCTACATCAACATGTGTCCCCTCTTCTTCATGTCTCTTCTACATCAACATGTGTCCCCTCTTCTTCACGTCTCTTCTACATCAACATGTGTCCCCTCTTCTTCATGTCTCTTCTACATCAACATGTGTCTCCTCTTCTTCATGTCTCTTCTACATCAACATGTGTCCCCTCTTCTTCATGTCTCTTCTACATCAACATGTGTCCCCTCTTCTGCATGTCTCTTCTACATCAACATGTGTCCCCTCTTCTTCATGTCTCTTCTACATCAACATGTGTCCCTCTTCTTCATGTCTCTTCTACATCAACATGTGTCTCCTCTTCTTCATGTCTCTTCTACATCAACATGTGTCCCCTCTCTTCATGTCTCTTCTACATCAACATGTGTCCCCTCTTCCTCATATCTCTTCTCCATCAACATGTGTCCCCTCTTCTTCATGTCTCTTCTACATCAACATCTGTCCCCTCTTCTTCATGTCTTTCTACATCAACATGTGTCCCCTCTTCTTCATGTCTCTTTCTACATCAACATGTTGTCCCCTCTTCTTCATGTCTCTTCTACATCAACATGTGTCCCCTCTTCTTCCATGTCTCTTCTACATCAACATGTGTCCCCTCTTCTTCATGTCTCTTCTACATCAAACATGTGTCCCCTCTTCTTCATGTCTCTTCTACATCAACATGTGTCCCCTCTTCTTCATGTCTCTTCTTCTCCATCAACATGTGTCCCCTCTTCTTCATGTCTCTTCTACATCAACATGTGTCCCCTCTTTCATGTCTCTTCTACATCAACATGGTCCCCTCTTCTTCATGTCTCTTCTACATCAACATGTGTCCCCTCTTCTTCATGTCTCTTCTACATCAACATGTGTCCCCTCTTCTTCATGTCTCTTCTACATAAACATGTGTCCCCTCTTCTCCATGTCTCTCTACATCAACATGTGTCCCCTCTTTTCATGTCTCTTCTACATCAACATGTGTCCCCTCTTCTTCATGTCTCTTCTACATCAACATGTGTCCCCTCTTCTTCATGTCTTCTACATCAACATGTGTCCCCTCTTCTTCATGTCTCTTCTACATCAACATGTGTCCCCTCTTCTTCATGTCTCTTCTACATCAACATGTGTCCCCTCTTCTTCATGTCTCTTCTACATCAACATGTGTCCCCTCTTCTTCATGTCTCTTCTACATCAACATGTGTCCCCTCTTCTTCATGTCTCTTCTACATCACATGTGTCCCCTCTTTCTCATGTCTCTTCTACATCAACATGTGGTCCCCTCTTCTTCATGTCTCTTCTACAGCAACATGTGTCCCCTCTTCTTCATGTCTCTTCTACATCACATGTGTCCCCTCTTCTTCATGTCTCTTCTACATCAACATGTGTCCCCTCTTCTCATGTCTCTTCTACATCAACATTTGTCCCCTCTTCTTCATGTCTCTTCTACATCAACATGTGTCCCCTCTTCTTCATGTCTCTTCTCCATCAACATGTGTCCCCTCTTCTTCATGTCTCTTCTACATCAACATGTGTCCCCTCTTCTCATGTCTCTTCTACATCAACTGTGTCCCCTCTTCTTCATGTCTCTTCTACATCAACATGTGTCACCCTCTTCTTCATTCATGTCTTCTTCTACATCAACATGTGTCCCCTCTTCTTCATGTCTCTTCTACATCAACATGTGTCCCCTCTTCTTCATGTCTCTTCTACATCAACATGTGTCCTCTCTACATCAACATGTGTCCCCTCTTCTCCATGTCTCTTCTACATCAACATGTGTCCCCTCTTCTTCATGTCTCTTCTACATCAACATGTGTCTCCTCTTCTTCCGTCTCTTCTACATCAACATGTGTCCCCTCTTCTTCATGTCTCTTCTACATCAACATGTGTCTCTCTTCTTCATGTCTCTTCTACATCAACATGTGTCCCCCTCTTCTCCATGTCTCTTATACATCAACATGTGTCCTCCTCTTCTTCATGTCCTCTTCTACATCAACATGTGTCTCCCTCTTCTTCATGTCTCTTCTACATCAACATGTGTCCCCTTTCTTCATGTCCTCTTCTACATCAACATGTGGCCCCCTCTTCTCCATGTCTCTTCTAACATCAACATGTGTCCCCTCTTCTCATGTCTCTTCTACATCAACATGTGTCCCCTCTATCTTCATGTCTCTTCTACATCAACATGTGTCCCCTCTTCTTCATGTCTCTTCTACATCAACATGTGTCCCTCTTCTTCATGTCTCTTCTACATCAACATGTGTCCCCTCTCTTCATGTCTTCTACATCAACATGTGTCCCCTCTTCTTCATGTCTTCTACATCAACATGTGCCTCTTCTTCATGTCCTTCTACATCAACATGTGTCCCCTCTTCTCCATGTCTCTTCACTCAACATGTGTCCCCTCTTCTTTCTTCTACATCAACATGTGTCCCCTCTTCTCCATGTCTTTCTACATCAACATGTGTCCCCTCTTCTCATGTCTTTCTACATCAACATGTCTCTTCTTCATGTCTCTTCTACATCAACATGTGTCCCTCTTCTTCATGTCTCTTCTACATCAACATGTGTCCTCTTCTTCATGTCTTCTACATCAACATGTGTCCCTCTTCCATGTCTCTTCTACATCAACATGTGTCCCCTCTTCTTCATGTCTCTTCTACATCAACATGTGTCCCCTCTTCTTCATGTCTCTTCTACATCATGTCTCTTCTACATCAACATGTGTCCCCTCTTCTCCATGTCTCCTCTACATCAACATGTGTCCCCTCATTCTTCATGTTCTCCTTCTACATCAACATGTGTCCCCTCATTCTTCATGTCTCTTCTACATCAACATGTGTCCTCTTCTTCATGTCTCTTCTACATCAACATGTGTCTCTTCTTCATGTCTTCTTCTACATCAATGTGCTCTTCTACATGTCTCTTCTATACATAATGTGTCCCCTCTTCTCCATGTCTCTTCTACATCAACATGTGCCCCCTCTTCTCCATGTCTCTTCTACATCAACATGTGTCCCCTCTTCTTCATGTCTCTTCTACATCAACATGTGTCCCCTCTTCTCCATGTCTCCTCTACATCAACATGTGTCCCCTCTTCTTCATGTCTTTTCTCCATCAACATGTGTCCCCTCTTCTTCATGTCTCTTCTACATCAACATGTGTCCCCTCTTCTTCATGTCTCTTCCACATCAACATGTGTCCCCTCTTCTTCATGTCTCTTCTACATCAACATGTGTCCCCTCTTCTTCATGTCTCTTCTACATCAACATGTGTCCCCTCTTCTCCATGTCTCTTCTACATCAACATGTGTCCCCTCTTCTCCATATCTCCTCTACATCAACATGTGTCCCCTCTTCTTCATGTCTCTTCTCCATCAACATGTGTCCCCTCTTCTTCATGTCTCTTCTACATCAACATGTGTCCCCTCTTCTTCATGTCTCTTCCACATCAACATGTGTCCCCTCTTCTTCATGTCTCTTCTACATCAACATGTGTCCCCTCTTCTTCATGTCTTTTCTACATCAACATGTGTCCCCTCTTCTTCATGTCTCTTCTACATCAACATGTGTCCCCTCTTCTTCATGTCTCTTCTACGTCAACATGTGTCCCCTCTTCTTCATGTCTCTTCTACATCAACATGTGACCCCTCTTCTTCATGTCTCTTCCACATCAACATGTGTCCCCTCTTCTTCATGTCTCTTCTACATCAACATGTGTCCCCTCTTCTTCATGTCTCTTCTACATCAACATGTGTCCCCTCTGTGGAAAGAGATTCTGAAAGCTTCAGGAACAAAGATTCTCTCTCTTTTTGTCCTGATCCATTTCTATAAAAACCTGTCTGATCAGATTTTGGCCACTTTATGATGTCATACCAAATGTCTCTCAGTGGGGCGTGGGGAGGGGCTCCTTATTTTCATCTAAAGTAACAGACAGAGAATCAGCACTGGCTGAAACAGAGGGGATTATGGGTAATGCTGCAATGATCTGTTTGGTGTTTCAGCCAATCAGAGACAGGTTCTGTATATATCTGAGACCTGTAATATATTGATGAAAAACAGTATAATAGGGGACCTTTAATTTACATTATTCAATTTCATATTCTGTTCTTTATCATATTCTATTTCCATGAATATAGACTTTTTGCACTATTTCTTATTTTGTATTTTATTATATATGTTGCATTGGTCGGTCAGAATAATTTCATTGCCATTTCTACACTGTAGCTTTGTGCATATGACAATAAAACCTTTGAAAATGAATCACAACCCACTCTAAAAAAAGATAAATAATAATATGTGCACAGTGGTTGGTCTGTTGCCATGGTGACCACTCCTGTCAGTTCCCCTTTTTAAAAAAATGTTTTTATTCCTGGCCCGACGAGCAGTTGTGAACGATCTGCTTTTTTAGAAAGTCTATTTTTAACATCCGGCCTCCAATTTGACTTCAATGTGACTTGTTTGTTGCCAAGGTAACTGCCACAGTTGTTATCGTCATGGAGACCCTTAGAGCGCAATTACTGTAGGCACCAGTGCACAGGATTATTATTTGTGTTGTATACGCTTAACCTCTGGATCAATCTATGCTTTATGAGTTGTTTAAAAATACAAACAAATATATCCTTTTATAATCATTAGTCAGGCTGAATAATCTATATATCTCAAATGGTTAAAGGGCCCCTATTCTGCTTATGATTGGTTAGCTGGCCGGCTCTGTTGTGATTGGTCGCTTAGAGATGTCCCGCCCCCTTAGACGTACAATGTGTCTTTGCATGTGATTGTCTAGCTATATGAGAATTAGTGTTTGCCTCAGAAGGGCTGTGATCGTCATCAATTAATCTCCAGAGCCCGTCAGTTCACATTCATCATCACGCGACTAACATACCTGTGTGTGTGTGTGTGTGTGTGTGTGTGAGAGAGACACAGACAGACAGATGGATAGACAAGTGAACTGTATTAGAATATGCTATTATTAGATATCCATTTTAGAAGATTACAGAAGCAGGATTACACACAAAGACTATTGGATAAAAAAAGAGAGACTGTCACAGACCACCTCATCACTGCTAAAGAAATATACAGAGACTATAAAAGTAAAGCTATATTACTATATGTACTTGTAAGGAAACACTATACTTGTAAGGCAAATAAATAATGCTTCTTAACTAAAGTGTACTAAGTGTTGGAAGAAGCATCCTGATTCTTTACTTATTAAAAGTACAGAGGTTTTATCAGCTATTTGCTAACCCTTTAAAAAAGTAAAACAATTAAAATGTATAAGATTATTTCTACTGTTGCATGGAGGCATTTTACTATGTTTTTCTTGGTCAATGGAGAGATTTAACGACTCGCTGCATCCGCACTGCGAGGGGGACCCAAGTTCCCATCAGCTAAAACACGTGTGTTTGCTATCCTGGCTCCAAGATGGTGGAATGAGCTCCCCATTGAACTCAGGACAGCAGAAAGCTTACACACCTTCCGGCGCAGACTGAAAACTCATCTGTTTCGACTCCACTTCGAGCAATAGAACTATTAACAAGGCACTTATATACTAATAAAGGACTGGCTTATCTATAGCCAGTTGAGTAGCACTTGAAATGTTTTGCTCTATGGAACCTGATGTACTTTATGATTCTGTTTTCTTCAAGTTTGTGTCTTCCTGGTCGAATGCACTTATTGTAAGTCGCTTTGGATAAAAGCGTCAGCTAAATGTAAAGTAATGTTATATTCAGCTGAGGCCAAGAATCTGAGGGCTCCTGAGAAGATTAAAGGGTGAAACTTCGGACAACTTGTTCACATCGGAAAACGGGACAAACAGGCCCAAAACATACAAGAATATTCATCTGAGACTAGCGTTTCTTTAAAGCGAAAAGTCACCACTTACCACAGGCGTTCAGTTATTGTAGTGGAATAAAAAGTACAGAGTTGTGGAGTTCAAGTATTAGGTTGCATGAAATGTAAAAAGTAAAGTACAAGTATCTGAAACATGTAATTAAAGGTGGGGTAGGTAGTTCACTTCAGAAACACTTGTTATATTCCATGGAATGCTCTTAACATCCCGACAGCAATGAATACATGAAATGCTTTGACAATAAATACATATAAAAAAGTCATCAGTGGAAGCCGTAGCGCTGTAAAAAGCTCGACCAATCATCTGAGCCGGCCCGGCTAAAGTAACTGGATGGCCTACCTGCCTGTCAGCCTTCCATCTGTGCACAAACTTATCTCGTGCCCTCATTGGTCATGTGCGCGTTCCTGTGTGTTGGAGGAGGGGCTCTGTGAGGAAGTCTGAAGGAAGGGGCAGATTTTTTTTCGGATGCGTACTTTCAAATTCTAGCGCACTCGAGCTGGTTTCTCCATTCTTACCTACCCTACCTTTAAGCTCCTGTCACACTGTCCCGAAATTGACACTTCGTAAGGCACTCGTGAGGGCATCTTGTCGAATCGTGTCATCTTCGTGTTATCATCGGTGCCATCGGGCATTCGCCCTCACTCTGATCGGGGCGAATGCCCGATGATAACAAGATGCCCTCACGATGGCCTTACGAAGGGCAACATTTACACACGAATTCAACACGAAAATGAACCTTCGCAAGGTCCTTCGGCAATTTTTTGGCATGCCAAAGATTATCCCACCGCTCACGAAGTTGCTGCCGGAGCCTGAGAAACAATGTTGATGTTGCTACGATCAGAGCCGAATTTGAACATTTCCTTTATCGTGTGTCCATCTGGTTGTTTTATTGCACAACAAAATCATGTAAACATATTATGTAAATAACCCAATTTGTGTTCTGTGAAACTGAAAAGGATATAATATATTATTTTGTAGGAGAGTTGACAGGAAGTTGTTGTTGCTATGGAAACAACATTACGGAGATAACTTAATATCTTCTACATATAAAGACGGAGAAAGTAAAGAACAAAGTCTGAAGATATCAGTACAGTATCATAGTACTGTAACATCATTGTTTTTGTTACTTTCGTTGCAGTTGTATGTCTTAAATGTAATGTAAATGTTGCCTTCGTGTGGTTCGGGGCCATCTTCGTGCGAAATTCACAATTCCATATTCGTGTGTCCATCGGGTGTCAACTTCGGGACAGTGTGACAGGGGCTTTAAGTACAGCACTGGTGTTAATAGACTTGCACTTTTTTTGAACTGAGTTCCAGGAGGTTTCACAAAACCTAGATTACACCGTGGTGGTCCTTTAGACACGTCAACATTTTTGCAAATTTTTTGAACAACCCAGACTCTGAATTTCTCTGACGTTGGTTTTTGCCGACAGAAGTCATTTCGTTGCCGTGTTAGTGTTTTTTTCTTCAGATGTTTGCATTTTTCTCTTTTTGCACGGGTGTCATGAAAATGTCACAGACTTTATTACACGGCTTAGTTGAATACTCGATTCTTATTGGTCAATTTGGACATTCCAATGGTTGTTAATTCAGACTATTGCTAACGAAAACAGACCGTTGCTAGAGAGACTCAAGAGACTAAGAGCAGTCATATCAATACCCAGAAAAAAGTCCAATCAATTTAACGTAAGAGCTGGACGTCCCTCTCTGGAGATGGCAGTGTAAAGTCTGTTTAATGTCTATGTAAGTTCAGGATTGCTGTGTGTGTGTGTGTGTGTGTGTGTGTGTGTGTGTGTGTGTGTGTGTTGTGTGTGTGTGTGCGCGTGTGTGTTTGAAAGGGAGGTTACATGCGTCAAATCAATCCTCCTGGGATTATATATTATACATTGCTTTGCATAAACTCGACTCCTACACATGTTCATCTGTCACTTAATCAAAGCCGACCTCTGACCCGCATGCTCAAAACTCAACGACTCAGAGGCAGTACGAAGGTAAAACCATCAGCAGTGCTTCGTACGATAAAGAAATTCATCTTCATCTTCTCGTGAGTAGAAATAACACTCGGCCATGTCAGACACAATTGGCTTTGTCACGCCATGCAACAGCTGGAAGAGAGTGTGTGGATTAAAATGTGTTTGTGTGCGGACATGCATGGAGAGGTGTACTTAGAGATTTCATGCTCTGATTCTGTGTAAATCTGTGTATATTTTTTTCATAGCATTTGTGAGCGAGTGTGTGTTGTGGATAAAAAAGGTCTGTCAGCAGGGGAGAGTGCAGCCCCCTCACTCCTTCTGTCACTGGCCTAAAGCACCGGAACAATTCCCCCCGTGTGTGTGCGCAGTAATGTGTGTGGGCTCCTGTGTGAGGTTGGATACAGCTGCATGCCAGGTGACCCTCTGTGAACTACGAGCTATTGATAAATGTTGGCAGAGGAACACAGACGGAGAGAGAGCATGACGACGAGTGTCCATCCATATTTGATGTGACAGGATTAGGTTTGTCAGAGCTGCTGGTGTTCTGAATTTGGGTTACCACCTGGCACCATTAAGACACTCAGGAGAGACAGAAGGTCAACATATTCAGGGCGGAAATAAGGGAAAGTCAGGATAAAGGTTATAGTTAAAAAAAGAAACGGATAAACAGAGGAGGGATTTTCCCAAACCACTAACACTACTGCACAACATTTTTATCACATGTCCTACAAATTAGAGCCATGTCCAGAGCTGGCAAAAGTACACACATCCTTTACTCAAGTAGAAGTACAGATACTCGTGTTTAAAAATACTCTGGTGAAAGTAGTACTGACTAAACTTCTTTACTCACGTATAAGTAAAGACTTTGAAATGTACTTCAGTAAAAAGTACCCATAGCTACCAGCTGTTTTAAAGAGTACCTGACCTCCGTTTATATTAATAGAACAATAATGTCATTGTTAGCTAATGAATGTTTCCATGCTGAACAACGGCAACATGACAACGTTTCCATTGGTCCCTCTTCTTTAGAGAAGACCAGGAAATGATGGATACACGGATCGTGTTCAAATCAATAGGCACGCAATGACTCTAAAGAATAATGATCACGCATCAAACACACATTCAGACTAAAGGAACCAGCTGTTTGGAAAATGAGAGAAGTAGAAAGTACAGGTATTTGAGTTCAACATGTAAGAAGTAGAAAGTACAGGTATTTGAGTTCAACATGTGAGAAGTAGAAAGTACAGGTATTTGAGTTCAACATGTAAGAAGTAGAAAGTACAGGTATTTGAGTTCAACATGTGAGAAGTAGAAAGTACAGGTATTTGGGTTCAACATGTGAGAAGTAGAAAGTACAGGTATTTGTGTTCAACATGTAAGAAGTAGAAAGTACAGGTATTTGAGTTCAACATGTGAGAAGTAGAAAGTACAGGTATTTGGGTTCAACATGTGAGAAGTAGAAAGTACAGGTATTTGTGTTCAACATGTAAGAAGTAGAAAGTACAGGTATTTGGGTTCAACATGTAAGAAGTAGAAAGTACAGGTATTTGAGTTCAACATGTGAGAAGTAGAAAGTACAGGTATTTGGGTTCAACATGTAAGAAGCAGAAAGTACAGGTATTTGTGTTCAACATGTAAGAAGTAGAAAGTACAGGTATTTGGGTTCAACATGTAAGAAGTAGAAAGTACAGGTATTTGGGTTCAAATGTAAGAAGTAGAAAGTACGGGTATTTGGGTTCAACATGTGAGAAGTAGAAAGTACAGGTATTTGAGTTCAACATGTAAGAAGTAGAAAGTACAGGTATTTGAGTTCAACATGTAAGAAGTAGAAAGTACAGGTATTTGTGTTCAACATGTAAGAAGTAGAAAGTAGAGGTATTTGGGTTCAACATGTAAGAAGTAGAAAGTACAGGTATTTGGGTTCAACATGTAAGAAGTAGAAAGTACAGGTATTTGAGTTCAACATGTGAGAAGTAGAAAGTACAGGTATTTGGGTTCAACATGTAAGAAGCAGAAAGTACAGGTATTTGTGTTCAACATGTAAGAAGTAGAAAGTACAGGTATTTGGGTTCAACATGTAAGAAGTAGAAAGTACAGGTATTTGGGTTCAAATGTAAGAAGTAGAAAGTACGGGTATTTGGGTTCAACATGTGAGAAGTAGAAAGTACAGGTATTTGAGTTCAACATGTAAGAAGTAGAAAGTACAGGTATTTGAGTTCAACATGTAAGAAGTAGAAAGTACAGGTATTTGTGTTCAACATGTAAGAAGTAGAAAGTAGAGGTATTTGGGTTCAACATGTAAGAAGTAGAAAGTACAGGTATTTGGGTTCAACATGTAAGAAGTAGAAAGTACAGGTATTTGTGTTCAACATGTGAGAAGTAGAAAGTACAGGTATTTGTGTTCAACATGTGAGAAGTAGAAAGTACAGGTATTTGGGTTCAACATGTGAGAAGTAGAAAGTACAGGTATTTGTGTTCAACATGTGAGAAGTAGAAAGTACAGGTATTTGGGTTCAACATGTGAGAAGTAGAAAGTACAGGTATTTGGGTTCAACATGTAAGAAGTAGAAAGTACAGGTATTTGTGTTCAACATGTGAGAAGTAGAAAGTACAGGTATTTGTGTTCAACATGTGAGAAGTAGAAAGTACAGGTATTTGGGTTCAACATGTGAGAAGTAGAAAGTACAGGTATTTGAGTTCAACATGTAAGAAGTAGAAAGTACAGGTATTTGGGTTCAACATGTGAGAAGTAGAAAGTACAGGTATTTGTGTTCAACATGTAAGAAGTAGAAAGTAGAGGTATTTGGGTTCAACATGTAAGAAGTAGAAAGTACAGGTATTTGGGTTCAACATGTGAGAAGTAGAAAGTACAGGTATTTGGGTTCAACATGTAAGAAGTAGAAAGTACAGGTATTTGGGTTCAACATGTGAGAAGTAGAAAGTACAGGTATTTGTGTTCAAATGTAAGAAGTAAAAATAAAAGGTCGTCAGAAAAATAGGTAGTGGAGTAAAGTACTGATACCAGAAAAATGTACTTAAGTACAGTAACGAAGTATTTGCACTCCACTACTTCCCACCTCTGCCGATGTCCATTTTTTTGACAGTCGCCTATCTATTACTTGGCTTTTATTCGATGCTGTTTAGAAAACAAGAGAAGGCAATCTCCGTTAGCTGTGTCAGATGTCAATCAATCAACTAACACATGTTTTACCTATGGGTGTAGCTGGTGGAGGGCGATGCCCAGAGAGTCGGATGTAGGTCCCCACAAGTATAGTAATGCTAGGCAACACACACACACACACACACACACACACACACACACACACACACACACACACACACACACACACACACACACACACACACACACACACACACACACACACACACACACACACTGTTTGTCCGACATGGGGCTTGTTGGCACATGGTTTATGTTTGAATACCTCCTGTTAGAAGAATATAAATAAAAATACTAATTTAAGCCTAGCTGTGAGCTTCATCCAAATGTGGAAAAAAGACAGCTCAGCAGAATCTCTGAAGCTCACTAATTAGCAAGTTATATAATTTAACTGTTTCCCCTGTTTACAGTCTCTATGTTAAAGTGCACATATCAGGCTATTTGTAGGCAATAGCATAGGTCTCTCAGATGTATAAAAATATATTAAAAAAATGTCTATGAAGTGTTTTGCTCAAAATACCAAACAGATCATTCTAGCCATGCCTCATATCCCTCTATTTCACTTCCTGTTTCCAAAGTGCTGATTTGGGTATAAAGCTTTAAAGAGGAGGGGTCTGAGCTCATGCGGGACCCGGCAGCTACCGTCTAAACTAAATGCTGCCGTGATGAAACGCCATATCATGGATTATCAAGGATCTGAAACAGTATGGAGCTCAAAGGCTTTCTCTCTTGCCGGTTATACCACAAGGTGAGTTCCTTTTTACTTCCTGCTTCTTCACACACATGCTCTCCAGTACAGGTTAGCTCTGAGTGTTAGCGATGCTAATGTAAACACCGACCATATTACGTCCAAAACAGTCGGGCATTGTTTCTGAGAGCAACGTTTCTGATTGGGCCACATTTCAGATATTACGTCATATCGGACGCAAATCTGGATCAGCTCCGTTGTAGCCCCGTTTTTAGAGATTTGGGTACGGAGGAAAAGAGAGAGGGTTTTATTTTCTGACGCTGCGTGAGTTCCCCGACACACCGGGGACACATGGTGATGTATAAAAGACATTGAAAAGTGCATTTTGCATGATAGGTCCCCTTTAAACTAAGGTATCTATCTACTGTCTCCAGCTTCGATCTCCTAATCTAAAACTGGCTAAAGTAAAGTTAGTCTGGTAAAGGACAGCATTTTGGGGCGAGGTTAAAAAAGACGGGTTCCATTATAGAAAGGAAACATCAGATTCTTTACGAGATAAAAATCGTACATTAACAGTAAAAAACTCTCATATTCTTGGAAATTACAGTAACATGTTTTTTTGTTTTTGTTCATTTAACATTTTCTTGATTAACCTATGTTATGTATATTCTCCACTTGCATGCTAACAAGCTTATTTTTGGATATGATTAAAGTTAGAGGCTCAAGTAATATGTGTCATCTTGACCACCAACAAACCTTCCATCTTTATGTTTGTACTTCTTCATGTGGTGATGGTTCAAATAATTAAGTCATTTTAAGAGAGATGCCTGATCGTCACTGTGGTAATCCTTTAATTGCTTTAAAGGATTCGAAGGCGTTATTGTCCCTTAGACAATAGCTACAGTTCTTGGAAATGAACAGCCCCATTCTCCTCCTCCAACAACACCCTGAAGACATAACAACAAGACAAGGCGATAATGACATTACGTCTACTACGTCTTTACGAGCTCGTCTGGCTCACATTGTGATCACAATCCCATCATGCTCTGTTCCGATGT
>CADEHL010001121.1:78109-95609 GCA_902827135.1 Harpagifer antarcticus | reverse complement strand
CACTAAGCTCCTTAATGGAGTCACTACAAGGGCAAATGCATTTTAATTTTTTTACATTTATCTCCCTCCCTCTATCTCCCTGCTCCCCTCCAGCTGATCAGAGGTGTGCACGTTGGCATTAAGTCTTTTATTTATTATTTATGTAGTTCCGTTTAATCCAAAAAAGTGTATATCCACATGGAGCAATCAGCTTGACAAAAATACGTCTAATACGTTGACTCTTTACTTAAAGGGGACCTATCATGCAAAATGCACTTTGTGATGTCTTTTATACATAAACATGTGTCCCCGGTGCGTCAGGGAACTCACGCAGCGTCAGAAAATAAAACCCTCTCTCTTTTCCTCCGTACCCAAATCTTTGAAAAACGGGTGTACAACGAGCGGATACAGATTTCCATCCGCTGTGACGTCGGCGGACCCACAGAAAGTTGCTATCAGAATCAATGCCTGACGTGTTTTGGACGTAATCTCGTCTTTGTTTACATTAGCAAGCCTCGCTAACACTCAGAGCTAACCTGTACTGGAGAGCATGTGTTTAAAAAGCAGGAAAAGGAACTCACCTTGTGATAAACCTGCAAGAGAAAAAGCATTTGAGCTCCATACTGTTTCAGAAATAATCCTTGACGTGGTTTAAACAGGATGGCGTTTTATCACAGCAGAATTTAACTTTATCCCCGGTAGAATTCTGATCAGGCATTAGCTCCGCCTCCTCTTCTTTCTTTTTTTCAAGCTAAGGACCCAAGATCCGTGTTTCTCTAACAGGGCGGCAAAAGAGGGGTTTGAGCAGTATGAGGCATGGCTACAACGGGGGATCTGTTTGGTATTTTGGAAAAAACACTTCACAGACATGTTTTGTATAGGTATGGCCCTACAATATATTTTTCAAATAAAACATGATAGGTCCACTTTAAACAAAAGGTATCAGTACAAACACATATTTTCAAAGGTCAAAAAACGATATTGCTCCGTGTTTCTTTTCTCCTTCTAACTTCTCATTACCAGCAGCTGCAGTCGGCTATAACGTAAACGGCTGGTTTAAATAAATACTAATAACAAAGGATTACAATGTTCAAATATATCAAATTATACATTTTAACATAGGGAGGCTGTGGCTCAGTGGTAGTGTGATGGACTTCGAATCAGTGGGTAGGAAGTTTGAGTCCCACTGCAGTCAGCATGTCGTTGTGTCCCTGAGACACATCGCTCCTGTGGGGATTGTCCACAGTACTGAATGTATGTAAGTCGCTTTGGATAAAAGCGTCTAACAAAATGACATGTAATGTGACATATCGCTCCTACAATTTATTTTGGAGGCCATCACTGATAACCTGCCATTTTGACGAGAGGTACATGTGAGATATACTCTGTAAAGGATTACCTCCTAACCTTTGACTCCACATCTGTGCCAGGCAAGACTAAAGAGCCCCTGTGTGAGTGGTAGATTACAGACAAATGCCATCTCATGACTATCTGCCTATATTGTGTTGTATTGTGTCCTGGATCCATTGCACGGTCACAATAATGTCGGCATAAACAGATCTTCTAATTGATTTATTGAATCTATACTGCGCACAAAGTGAATCAAATGTGTTGAAACAGCCCGAGGTAAATTCAAGTGACAGCTACTCTCTCCTGTTGATTTGATCTAATAAATCCAAACTTATCTTGAGGGAGGGTTGCAGGTGAAATGGAGGATAGAGGTTATAGTGGGATTGGAAATGAAAAGCCTGTCCACTGAGTAGATAGTGTATGACACTCAGATCTTCTGCTTCCCTCAGCCTCACTGCACCCCCCTTCCGTTTCACCACCATGGGGTCTAGAGCCTTCAGCCGCTCTGCACCCCGCCTCTGGAACTCCCTCCCACCTGACATCCGCAACACTGACTCTCTCCCCATTTTCAAATCACGCCTCAAAACATATCTCTTCACACTCGCATATCCACCCTGATCATTATCCATCACACATCCTCTGGTTTTATTTATTTGGTTATTTGATTTATTTATTTACTGCATTGTCTTGTTTATGACTCTTATGCTGGTGTTATGTATTGTGTATCTTGTTTTTTATGTGTTTGTACGGCGACCTTGAGAGCCTCGAAAGGCGCCTATATAAAAAAATGAATTATTATTACTTATTATTATGAAGAATGTCTCTATAAAAGTCCATTGATCTTGCAGGAAACGTGACACTTAAACTGATGTTTGAAGTTTGTCAGATTGCTAAATCATATTTACTATCAAACTCTACATTATGTAACACAGTCGTGATCCAGTCACAATAAATATAGAGTTTAATTCTGCAAAATAATGCAAATTCTACCTGATTTACTGTTAAAGGTGATGTGTTTATATGTGTGCCTTTGAGATCCGTGTTACTACCCTTACGTATTTTGGCACTGACTACTTTTAAATACAAGAAATGGTTATCTTTCACTTATTTAAAAATACTCTAAGCCAGTGGTGTCAAACTCAATTTCATCACGGGCCACATTAGCATTATGGTTGCACTCAAAGGGCCGGTTGCAATTTTAAGACTATATAAATATCCATATAAATAATATATAATATGTATTAAATAATGTATTATATTATATTATTGGCTCTGCATTGGATTATTATCAGTCCTGGTAATAACTTCATAAATAACTACGTCTGAAAGCAGAAGCCTAGGGCAAATAATTGAAAGCAAATATTCAACAATTACATCAAAACCTTTCAAAGAACATCCATAACATTAATCTGTTTGCAACTTATATCAATATTCCAATTACTTATAGACTATTCTGCACAATTTCTATTATATTATATGTTAGTTACTTGCACAATTGTATCTGTTTTATTGTGTGGCACTGTTGAATGAGCCTGTGACCTAAGCATTTCATTGTCATAACTACACTGTAGCCATGTACATATGACAATACAATTGTAATGTATATTATATTCTTTGCAAGCTCTTGCGGGCCGCATAAAATGAAATCGCGGGCCGGATTTGGCCCCCGGGCCTTGAGTTTGACACCCCTGCTCTAAGCTATTTACATTGCATATGTAAATTAATAATCCACTCATATAACTGTTAACGAGCAGCTGTGCATATTCAAGTTAAAGAGGCCCTATCATGCTCATTCTCAGGTTCATATCAGTATGTAGTGTCTCTACTTTAAAGAGTCCTCTCCAGCTGATGTTCAGGTGTATATCAGTATGTAGTGTCTCTACTTTAAAGAGTCCTCTCCTGCTGATGTTCAGGTGTATATCAGTATGTAGTGTTTCTACTTTAAAGAGTCCTCTCCTGCTGATGTTCAGGTGTATATCAGTATGTAGTGTCTCTACTTTAAAGAGTCCTCTCCTGCTGATGTTCAGGTGTATATCAGTATGTAGTGTCTCTACTTTAAAGAGTCCTCTCCTGCTGATGTTCAGGTGTATATCAGTATGTAGTGTCTCTACTTTAAAGAGTCCTCTCCTGCTGATGTTCAGGTGTATATCAGTATGTAGTGTCTCTACTTTAAAGAGTCCTCTCCTGCTGATGTTCAGGTGTATATCAGTATGTAGTGTCTCTACTTTAAAGAGTCCTCTCCTGCTGATGTTCAGGTGTATATCAGTATGTAGTGTCTCTACTTTAAAGAGTCCTCTCCTGCTTATGTTCAGGTGTATATCAGTATGTAGTGTCTCTACTTTAAAGAGTTCTCTCCTGCTGATGTTCAGGTGTATATCAGTATGTAGTGTCTCTACTTTAAAGAGTCCTCTCCTGCTGATGTTCAGGTGTATATCAGTATGTAGTGTCTCTACTTTAAAGAGTCCTCTCCTGCTGATGTTCAGGTGTATATCAGTATGTAGTGTCTCTACTTTAAAGAGTTCTCTCCTGCTGATGTTCAGGTGTATATCAGTATGTAGTGTCTCTACTTTAAAGAGTCCTCTCCTGCTGATGTTCAGGTGTATATCAGTATGTAGTGTCTCTACTGGGACATGTCTACATGCTTTAATGTTCAAAAAGCTCTTTATTGTTCTCATACTGCCTGTACTGCAGCACCTCTTTTCACCCTCTGTCTGAAACCAGAGCCCAGTCTGCTCTGATTGGTTAGCTGTCCGGCTCTGTTGTGATTGGACAACGACTTAGAGATGTCTCTTAGCCTATCACGTACAATGTGTTGGAGCGCTAGCCAATAGAAGCGCGCGTGAAGAGTGATTTGACTATGTTCCCGAGGTAAACAAAGGAGTCGAGGTATTAGCTTTGCAGAACATTTACACGCACACAAACCTATATGACATTCTGCAGGAAAGTTAAATCTCAAAAGGCAGAATAGGGCCGCTTCAACCAACAGATTATCCACTTTATCCAGGTCACTCTGCAGCCTTGTTCCAGACTTTAGTCACAGATTACACAGCACAGGCTCGCACACTGAGCAGAAGGCACAAAGCTTGCTGTCTAAAGTGCTCGCATGGTCTCAGATATGAAACATAAATGAGGGATGAGACACACACACACACACACACACACACACACACACACACACACACACACACACACACACACACGCACACACACGCGTGGCTTTGCCTCCGTTGCTCGCTTCGAAAGTTGAGAAAAGGAAGCGCCAGCCAATCAAATCATATGCCAGTAAAAGCGCTAGCCAATCAAACCACGTGCTTGTGTGTCCAGGGCGGGAGGTCAATGTGATTGGTTGTTGGTCACACGCCAGACACGCCCACCGGCAAGCGTCGACGCACGCTGCCGTGTGGACGTAACGTTAGGGTTAGGGTTAGGCATGTGTTGGTTATGGTTAAGGTTAGGATAAGTCTCCAGGAAATGCATGTAAGTCAATGTAATGTCCCCTGAAGTGATGCATACATGGTGTGTGTGTGTGTGTGTGTGTGTGAAGATGTTTACACACACACACACACACACACACACGCAAACAAACAAACAAACTGTGTGTTGATAACTAGCTGTGAGTTATGAGTGCTGACGTCCCGTCAAGGCTCCACTCCCAACCGTTCTTCTTCTGCAATGTTTACTCTGGCTGAGATTTGGAGCACTCTTCTTCTCTGGTTCTTATCAGGAGAAGCAGTGACTTACAGTTTTTTTTTCAAGTGAAGCAGTTCAGAGTCCTTAATGAAGCCCCCTGTTGTGATTTCAATTTCAGATCCTTCCTCTCAGCCATCATTCTGGCTCGAGCCTTCTTTCTATTTTCTACTTTAGCTTTTTCTTCTGTCGCTTCAAATGAAGGTGTCATTGGGTTTGCTTTTTAAAACCATGGGATATTATTACATTGCAATAGGTTTATTTTTAATCTTTTGAAAGCTGATTATTCAAAAAAATTCTCCCTTCATTTACATCCTTTCCCTGCTCTCTTATCGTTCCTTCCTTTGTCACTGTATCCTTCCACCGAGCACGTACAATTCCTAGGAAGGATATCTGAGGACATCTCATCCTTCCTGACACAGCAAATCATTGTGCCTCTCTGACGATTAACCCCATCTCTCTCTCTCTCTTCCTCTCTCCAGGATCCTGCTCACTGTAGTGGTGATCTTTCGTATCCTGATCGTGGCCATCGTTGGAGAGACCGTGTACGAGGACGAGCAGGCCATGTTCGTCTGCAACACCCTGCAACCCGGCTGCAACCAGGCCTGCTACGACAAGGCCTTCCCCATCTCACACATCCGATACTGGGTCTTCCAGATCATCCTGGTGTGCACGCCCAGCCTCTGCTTCATCACCTACTCCGTCCACCAGTCGGCCAAGCAGAAAGAACGGCGCTACTCCTTCCTCTACCCCATCATGGAGAGGGACTACGGGGGAAGGGACGGCACTCGTAAGCTCCGCAACATCAACGGTATCCTCGTTCAACATGGCGGCGATGGAGGAGGAGGAAAGGAGGAACCAGACTGCCTGGAAGTGAAGGAGATCCCCAACGCGCCACGAGGCCTCACCCACTCGAAGAGCTCCAAGGTGCGCCGGCAAGAAGGCATCTCCCGCTTCTACATCATCCAGGTGGTGTTCAGAAACGCACTGGAGATCGGCTTCTTGGTGGGTCAGTACTTCCTCTACGGCTTCAGTGTGCACGGGCTTTTCGAGTGTGACCGCTACCCGTGTCTGAAGGAGGTGGAGTGCTACGTGTCGCGCCCCACGGAGAAAACGGTGTTCCTGGTGTTCATGTTCGCGGTGAGCGGCATCTGCGTGGTGCTCAACCTGGCCGAGCTCAACCACCTGGGCTGGCGTAAGATTAAAGCCGCCATTCGAGGCGTTCAGGCCCGCAGGAAGTCCATCTGCGAGATCAGGAAGAAGGACATGGCGCACCTGTCCCAGCCGCCAAACCTCGGACGCACCCAGTCCAGCGAATCAGCTTACGTCTGATGATGAAGAGAAGAAAAAAGGTTTGAGGAGGAGGAGGAGGAGGAGGAAGAGGAGGAGGAGGAGGAGGAGGAGAGGGGGGTGAATGTGCAAGGGAGGGAATTCATTATGATTTTAATTTGATGAAGACGGCACTGAGATGACCCCTCCTGAAGGAAACAGAATGTAAAAATAACCAAACCTCCGTCTCAACGACTTTGAGGGTCGAGAAGGAGGAAGAAAAAAGATGAACATATGTTGGTCTCATGGGGAAGATATCCCAACTGCCATTTTCTACTTTTTGTCTTTAAAATAAAAAACGAATTACCCTCTCCTCTGCCCCTTTTTTCTTTTAAAATGCGGGAATTAAATCCTCAAGGGGCTGGAGATGAGAAGACGAGGGTTAAGGAGAGGAGAAGAGATGAGAGGCTTCTTCGGGGACATTTGGAAGATGACGGCGGTGTCCGATGCATCCCGTGGTGCTTTTCTTCTGGACTGTGTCAGCCTCAATGCTCGGGTACGGGGAGGATGAGCAGCGACATTGTTAAAAGAGGAACGGAAGAACTGTCTAGAGAGCGAAGTTTGTGAGATAGAGAGAAGGATGGTGGGTCACATCACTCTGGGAAAACATACAGTATATCCCCAAAGGTCTTTTTGTTTTCCTCGACTGAAGCCAGGAGAGATCTGCGTCTGATCAGTGTCGCCTCGGTTGGAACATTGTCACGAGCTAAAGCCAAGAGAGAAAAAGACTGACGATGTTTATGTTTTGTCTCTTGGCAAAAGATGATTTTAACACAAACACACAGTATCATAAACACTTCTTTCTCTCCGATCCCTCGCCTCTCTGTGCTCCGCTGGTTGGCAGCTATATGGACCCCAGGGGCTTCTGGTGACAGTAACGACTCTTGCTGCTCTGCTTCTGCGTAAACTAGGGCGGGGAACTAATGACCAAACGGCGTGTGAACTCGCGTCTCTCCTAAAGCACAAACCAAACTTCCAGCATCCCAGTGTGCTGAGAGACGGAGGAGACACGGAGGAGAGGAGAGGGAAGAGAGGACATCACTTTATTACAGATTTTATAAAAAATATATCACCATGAATTCTTTTTCTTCTTTGTTTTTTCAAAAAAAGCGATGGTGCCATCCTTGAGATATTTAATTATTGTTGATAAAGTTACATAGAGTATATCATGGTAATATTATTTATCCATTTAGAGTATATCCAAATAGATTTATTTAACTTTGCGTGCGGGGTTGGTTGGGACATGTTTTTTTTTCACGTGTAAATTGTCTGTCTTTTTTTCATTTTTCTCTCAGCATTTCTCACTGAAGGAACTGATTAACGGCATGAAGGCCTACAGAGCAGGAGGAGTCTGTGCAGCTGATTTTTTAATATGTGCAACTTCATAACAAGTCTTGATTGCATTCAAAATGTAAAACAATGCATGTGCAGGCGTTCCCTAATCCCTATGAGAGTCTTCTGCACAATCAGCTGCACAGCCTGAGCCGTTTGAAAAAGGCATGTTTACATGACGTGATGTTTCTTGAATGATCAAGCTGTGTAGTAACTCTACTAGGGACAGTTTTCTTTCGTTTGCATTTCTTTCCAGACTGGATTTCAGCATGCATGCCTTGTAAGAGAAGATGAACGTCAAGATGAAAAAAAGTGTGTTGCACCTTGATGAACGCGGACCGGCTGGAGAGTGGCGGACTGAAGGGACTAATGTTGGAACTCATACACTAAAGAGTCATTCAGGATCATTTAGAGCAGGCCTGTGAAACCAGACATAGGGACGATTCACAGCACTACATATGGTGTCTTTCAAAAGAAAATCCGATGATTGAACTCGAGTAAACACACATATTCTCAGCCATTACATTTTCAATCAGTTTATCTTCAATCCTGTGTTTACATACAGTATTGTGACATTCTTAAAAATCTTGAACCCGACACGTTGTAGCAGATCAGCAAAGTTGCTTCTGGTGTTAAGAATCTTCTTTACCACTGCCCATTGAATGGCCTTATGTAGCTTGACACTGTAGGAGCCTAACACTGCCACATGTGGGGGTTTAAAGGGGCCCCCCTATGCACTAATGCACAAGCAGATAAACACATCAGCAGACCAAACTGTAGCTTCAGTATTTCATTTCTTTCCTTTTCAATTTCCACTAAATTGCACCATAACTTGAAATTGTAATGTCAAAACTTTTCTAATTGAATATATGTTGTGTCCACTTTCCCTTAACTTGCCTTACCTGCTTGTGCTTTGTTTAGCGATTCCCTACATTTCCCACAATGCCTTTGGACAATTCCTCTGTCATTATGCTGGGGGTAAACAAAGGGGAAATTAGATACTTAACTAGATGACTAAAATGCATGCTATTGCAAATGTTTACTTTAGTTTATTTTTGTTGTTTCTGCAACTCAAATCCACGTGTATAAATGGACAAAATAACCTTTTAACTTTTTCAAATAATAATGACAAACCAAAGCAAATGCATACCAACCTAAAATGATGTTTACACTTTTGACTTTCTACCACTTTTGTAGTTATTTTAAATAATTTGTATCGTAGGACAGCATCGTAGCTACTTAACACGACAACAGCTAATACTGCTTCAAAACCCTAAGCACAGCTACACTGAGTGTCAGTAGTAATTGATGCAGCACCAACAGCTGAAGCAGAAGAAATCCCCATTCACTCCCCCTGTCATAATGTCAGTGATTCTTACAGGTGATTATCCCCAGACTTAGGCTCCCATGAGGATCTCTGAGGAGCTCAAATGGATCGGTGCAGTCTACTGTAAGCACGTGGAGGGGGTGCCTAATAATAGAGTTTGAGTCATGGCTTCCCTCAGTAACAGAGCTGGTGCTCCTAGCGAAGGCTTAACCGCTGACCTTGAGGTCACCAAGCTGATGTCCTGAACTAAACGTGGCTCCTGCAGGTCGGTCACTGCACTCTACATGTTTAATCTGCACAGAGCGAGTAAGATAAGATAAATTAAAGGTCCCGTCCCCTTGTGTGTTATGAAGGTTTTTCTGCATGTAAACCGTCTGCAGAGTCACAAACCCTCAAAGTACAGCCCGTAGCGAGTAAAACTCTAACACAGAAAAGACCTGTCTATGCTTCTTGGGTATAGTGACGTATTTCGGGTATAGTGACGTATTTCGGGTATAGTGACGTAACGTAACGGCTACTCAGATTGTTCCAAATGGACCAATCCGCAGAGCCCTTACGTTTGGACCAATCATCACACACATACACTCGGCGTGACGTTGCGAGGCCCGCTGCTGCGAGGAGCGGGACAGTGTGAGCTGGCTCACTGGTGTGGGGTCGGCGAGACCGCGAGACACCGCAGAACTCAGCCTGAGCACACACACAAACTCCCAGCCAGGCTGCGGGTGTGTGTGTGTTTCGGGCTGTGTCTCGCTGTCTCGCAGACGGCCACTGGGCTCACAGGGAGGGGGGGGGGGGGGGCTCCAACAAGCCGTTTAGGACAGAGAGTGAATACACAGACTATACAGAGATGCTGTTTGAGAAACCAATGTGAGTTTGGAAAATTGCACAATATACATGTATTCTAGTAGACCTCATCAATGAAATTATGATCAGTAGAAATGGCCATGACATGGGACCTTTAAGATGGACCTTTGTTAGTACATGCCGCACATTCATTCTAGTAAAACAAGCACCTCTGAATGTGAGGAGAGCCGTTTGAATTCACGAACAATAGGTCATGTTGTGCCACGATAGAGAGTGATGATGTATTTGAATCCAAAGTTAGCAAGATAGCAAGAGCTCCCTCTCCAAAAAGGAATGGGATTTTTCTATTGGATTTTGAAATATTGCAAAAAAGAAAAAGACGTTCAGGTTTTTTTACCAAAAGCAGAATTATCTTCTTCTCTCCAAAGAACAAATGATCAATAAAGCAGTTTCACGTTTTTAGAGCAAACTAGCTAAAAGCTAACATTCGCTTGTTTCTTTGATAAATTAAGATCCAGTCGTCCGATGACTCAAATCTTCCATCAGATTTAAAAAGTGGATTTTAAAAATGTGACTTAAAACTTGATAAAAAAGTATGTTTAAGACAGCTTCTGGCAGACAATCACAGCACTACATTTTGCTCAACAAGGATACGACACCATTTAAGTCAGGGGTGTCAAACTCAAATACACAGTGAGCCGAAATAAAAAAATGGTTACTAGTGGAGGGCCGGACTGGTTCAATGTTTATTGCAAAACTTGTTGAAATGAACTTATTGCACATATTAAACCTGGAACTAACAAAGCTTAAATTATTGCCTATAAAAACAACTTTAAACATTAAATAATCAGCTGCATTAATTTCTTATGGCTCTATCTGCAGCTTTTCCAGAGTCATTTCTTATGATCACATTTCTCCACAGGCCAACAACAGCTTCAAATAAACTATTTCCCTCACAGAGAAACCAAACATGCCCTGTTGTCGTGAGAGAGAAAGTGCAGAAGGAAGCATCCTTTGAACTCAGTGTGCTGCTCTGTGATGCTAGCTCAGATACTTGGCATCTCATCTCGGGTGCAAGGTCATCAATGTTTGGGCTCAGGCTCTGAGCTGAGGAGACCCTCAGGATGGAGTGAAGGTGTGCGTGCAATATACCGGCGGGCCAGATCTAATAGGAATTAGAAATTATCCTGCGGGCCGAAATTAAATCCACCAAGGACCTGATTTGGCCCCCGAGCCTTGAGTTTGACACATGTGCTCTACGCTTATCTTAATACAGAATTTCTCTAGGTTTGTAGAAACACAACTGAACAGAATATATAACACACAGTAGGTGTAAAAGCATTTCAACGTCCTCCTCTTGGATTCTGTTCTTATCTCTGGTTTCATTCGGGTCAGAAACCCTGACGAACACAACGTGAAGATACAGAGGAACATAAATGTGTCCTGGTTTTCTTCTGTTTACATTCATACATTCACTAAATGCTCCGGCCGTCACACAGGCAGCGAGTTCACACACGTTCACACACTGCACACACTCTCCAAGCCGTTCTTCGTCCAACAGTCCACTTCTCTCCACGGTCTGCTTTTTCTATATTTGTCAATGTGAAATGAATTATGCAACTTTTATTCCTTTCATCATAATTTGCTCATCTCTCATTTCTCTTGTCTGTTGCTCTTTCTGTGCAGTGACATATCAAAAAAAGATGTTTTTATAGCAATGTAAAGGAACAAACTCTTTAAAAAAAGAACAAGGGTAGAATGTTGAAAATATAATAGCAGAAAAAGACGTTATACTTCCTCCCTTGCCAAAGTGATATGCAACATTTGGTTGATTTTCAAAGATGTGTTTGCATGTGTAACGGCTAGAATAAGCATGTTTCTATGTTTTCTTCAGCAGAATCTTTAAAGAAAGACCTTTTTTAAGTCCAATATGAAGCTTTTGATGCCAGTTGTGTATATTAATAACCCAGTTCTTTAGATGGTACAGAGCCAGGCACACGGTACCAACTCAGTGATGTTTAAACTTCTTATTACAGTCTCCCAAAAGATTTTGAAGGAACCACAACACAACGCAAAATCCTCTCCTTTAAGAGATTTGCACAAGATTATATACCTTTTTAATTTGTTGTAAAAGAGGATTTATAAGCCAATCAATCAGTCAAGTGATCTACAGTACTGTTAAACACAGGGTACGCAGGAAGCAAACGCCAGAACATTCCAGGGTTTAGTCCCCAGCACAATGTGTAGTTAGTTAACCTCCAATTTACAGCCTCTCCATCATGTGTTAGACATGATTACATCCTCAGTGAAGCTCCTTGTGAGGAACAGTACTGCCGCCAGACTCAGGAAATAATCTTTTACTACAATATTTTCTAGTAAAAATGCTGTTTCTGCATTTAAAAATGGTATTACAGCATGTCAGCATACTTTCCATTGACCATCTTACCCTGTACTGTGAAGCCCACCCAAGAAAATGGTCTACCTGTTGGTGCTATTGAGGTCCTTACCAAAAACATGAATACAGAAACATTCCCTCGTCCTCAGCACACTACTGCCCCACATATGTCATGGAGCAATTCAGGTCTCCTTAAACGAAAAAAAAGCTGTTACTCTTGACGGTTACTGAAAGAAATGGGCTTAAAATGTCCGCTATTTCACTCTCATTAAACTCCAAACTTTTTGTAGCAAATGATTGGATTCCTCAGGAAAGCAGCATATAATTAAGCTGCTTCAATCATGAACGGATCATTGAACGACCGCATTACTCCTAATACACTGCCAAAAAGACGTGATGTTAAATTACATTATAGGGCTTTGGAGTGCCCCTCTTAAACCTTCAACGGTTCCTTACTTTATATAAACGTAAAAGCCATAACTTAGAAAAAAGACAGATTTAAAACTTGATTTTTTTGAAAGAGAAATGTGCACTTGTAGTAAATTATGCCATCAAAATTAGACATTGTGTTTTTACTGTGTTAAATTGAATGAGGAGTCCTTTATACAGATTCAATTTGAAATGTTTCCCCTCTTTCAAACCCCCGTCTGATACTGGTGCGCCGCACTCTAGATTAAAAACCATTGCAGGGTTCAGAGATCGACCTCTCACCCTCTCAGTAATCTGTCATGATACCAATCGTGATTACTTCATCTAATTACGCTGAGTGGCAGATACAGGCAGAGCGGGATTTAAACCGACATCCGGATTTGACCAAACGGCCCCCCCGTGCATCGCGCTCGTCTCTCTTTCACCAGATCTGCAACAACCTACTATCAGCAGGGTCGGTGATGTGAGATTACGACCAGAAAATAGCTTCTGGCTAAAACGTGTCCAAATGGTTAGATTATGACATGAGGGGATTGGGGGAGCAACGTCAAGTTTAGCCAATATTTGGCATCATAGTTGTTATCAAAGTAAGGGATAAAGTTCAGAATCAGAAAGGGAGAAAAACACAATTCTCACCCCTAGAAACGAGTCATTCTTCAGCATCTACTGATGTGAGAGCATGGACTGAAAACAGAAACACACTCACGCTTTGTAAACCTTTCATCTAAAAATAAGAAATTTCCGAATGCAGATTTTATGGTGTACCTGACGGACCCTTGCTGAAGGTTCACTGTATATTTCTGACTGGTGTTCTGCTGTATGTAAAGACTGAATAAAACCTTGAATGTTACATCAAGCCTGAACTGGCCTTGTGCCTGCTGATTTATGACCTGTGAGCATGTGTGTGTGTGAGCATGTGTGAGCATGTGTGTGTGTGTGTGTGTGTGTGTGTGTATCTTCTTAAGCCCTTTTCGCACAGGACTAACATTTATATCATAGTACTTGTGTGGCATTTGAACAAGATAAGGGAAGTCGTTTTGTTTTTACCATCATTATCACCCAGATTACAAAAATGCGACTGGGTCTACATATACGTATATCGAATCTGCAAGTCCAAATAAATCACAACAGTACAATACTTGAGTACTTGTCCTGCGCTATCCACCACTGAATATATGATTATGTGCAATTCTATATTATTATATTCTCGATCGGTAAGAAATTATACAGAATAAAATAAAGAAAATGCCAAAAAAGTACGACCCCAAATCAAATTTAGGCCTAGCATTACTATACTTGTGGGGGCCTAAATCACGTGTGGGGACTCGCCTCCCTTATGGGGACATAATGGAGGTCAAATGCATGTAAGTCAATGTAATGTCCCCTGAAGTGATGTATACATGGTATGTGTGTGTGTGTGTGTGTGTGTGTGTGTGTGTTCATGTGTGTGTGCATTGTTTCCTGTTGTGTGTGTATGGAAGGGACACGTGAGTGGGAGGACTTTGAGCACGTGGGAGGGATTTAGGGAATAAAAAGAAAGGTTTCTTTGGCGCTCGGGAAGAAAGGGAACAAGTGGCCAGAGATCAAATTGATAAAGAGCTACATTTAGCCGCCTGAAAACAATATTTGCAGAGAGCTGTGCGGCCCAGCTGGTTGGCGTAATGACATTTTTGAACTCAATAGGTGACACCGAAACCTTTCAGCAGGATTAAAACCTTCAGACCATGGTACTGATGAAAGGAAGTGGAGCGTGTGAGTGTGTGTGTGTGTGTGTGTGTGTGTGTGTGTGTGTGTGTGTGTGTGTGTGTGTGTGTGTGTGGTGTGTGTGTGTGTGTGAGTGTGTGTGTGTGTGAGTGTGTGTGTTTTCTATTATCATTAAAGGCACAGTTTATGTGCATTCACTGAGCATGTATCATATCACCAAATTATGGAGCATCAATATAGTGTGTGACATGAGGGGATTGGGGGAGCAACCCCCCCCCCCCCCCCCCCACCCTCGCTCAGTAAGGTCACATGGTGGATGCGCTGGACTGGGATTGAAGGCTTGTTGCCAGGGCGATAAGCCAGTCGGTAATATCTCTAAGCGCAGCCAGAATTAATCTGCCGACAGATGGCTGGCAGCTGAGTGTCACTTCCTGAAACACACACACACACACACACATACACACACACACACACACACACACACACACACACACACACACACACACACACACACACACCACACACACACAGGGGATTCATATGCACCATCTTCATTGTCCTCTTATCCTCTAACATCACCGCCACCTTCACTTTCTTTGCATCACGCACATCGTTTCCCGCACGCCATGCATCAATAAACCGGAAGCCCTCGCTGCTTCATAGCATTATCATCATCATCATAACGGCCTTCATCAAATCCATCCTCTTCCTCACCTTCATCATCATATCCATTACCACTCCTATCATCTGCACGGTCATTACCGCACATCGCCTCGGCCCCAGAGGGATCAATACACCTCGCATGGAGCTGTTGAAATCACCCTCGGCATGTGGCACCCTCACACACACACACACACACACACACCAAACACACACACACACACACACACACACACACACACACACACACACACACACACACACACACACACACACACACACACACACACACACCACACACACTGCACACACACATGCACACACACACACACACACACACACACATGCACACACACACACACACACACACACACACATGCCCACACACATGCACACACACACACACACACACATGCACACACACACACACACACACACACACACACACATTTGTTGTTTTTACATTATCATTCATGTTTGTTGATTTACGAAGCCCTCTTTGTGATATTGGGCTAAATAAATACGTTTGAATTGAATTGAACACACTTCCTGGTTTCATCGCCGCAGATTCTTTTTACCAGCTTACAGACGAGAACATTGAACACTAAAAAGTATAGGATTGAGTTAGCTGTCATTGTGATTGGTCCTGTGTTTTCCAGTACAGTATGACGCAATATTATGCAACAAGCCTCACCAGGGCTGGATGTATATTAGAGACACGCAGAGGTAGAGACGTTCATCCGTCCTCTTTTACGGTGGCCGTTGCTACGACCACACTGCACTTTATAATCCCCCAACGGGTCCCAGCTGTGTGCATCACTTTATAGTGTCCCCGTTTCCGTTGTGTTTTGAGCTTCTTGCAGCGTTTTTTTATTTCCATCGTGTTTTACTTGCAGCGTTAATGTAAATGTTTTGGGCCTTAGTGGTGCTTATGTAAGTATCCTTTGAGGCTAGACGCGTTTTCATTTAAAGGTCCCCTATTATACACTTTCTCAACAATATATTATAGGTCTCAGATATATACAAAACATGTCTCTGAAATGTAGCATCCCATAAACCCCTCTGTTTCAGCCCTGTTCCAAAGTGCTGATTCTGTGTCTGTAGCTTTAAATGCTAATGAGCTGCTGCTGGCCACGCCCCTCTGAGAGATGATTGGTTTAAAAAGAACACAATGGTGCTCTAGGAGGAGATTCAGGTGATAAGGTGGTGGGGGGGGGGGTTGGTGATTGGCTGATGGCTACACAAGACAAAACATCGTTATGACATCACAAAGTGGCCAAAATCTGACCAGCTGATTTTCAGAATGATGAATCAGGACAAAAGGTCTTTGTTCCTGAAACTTTCCAAATCTTGGGGACACATCTGGATAAAAGATTTTGCATGTTAGGTTTAGTTTAGTTTATTAATAGTGTCGTGGACAGTCCCCATCGATGAACTGTCACAAAAACAGTAAATGGTGCAGCTTTAGCCGACATGGCTAATTTCCAGCTGTTGTCCCCGGCCAGATGGTAATAGACACCTTTAAAATTACAATATATCAACAGCATTAGTTATACAAAAAATATAAAATAAAATAAAAAGGAGGAAAGACAAGTAGATACCGGTGTGAGGATAAAAGAGAACAATAAACAACACACGTTACTGTATACAGTACATGTCACATAGAGCACATCACAATCACATCACAGACACGAGGGGCAACATCCACGATCACAACATGTAACACTCACGCCATACTCAACACAGACTAGTGTGTGCAGGTGTAGTTCTCAGTGAACCATGTTTCTAAGTGAGCTGTGAAGGTGGGAAGTGTGTCTTTGATTTGAGTGGGTAGAGAGTTCCAGTTTTGAATTGCTGTGACCGAGAATGATGACTGACCAAAAGTACTCTTCCTGAATGGGACTGATAGGTCGCCACGTGTGGAGCTTCTAGTGGTCAGTCTGGTGTTGTTACGTTGAGTAACCAATGAGCTAAGAGGTGGGGGGGCTGTATTGTGCAGGATTTTGTAAACCAGAACGATGTTCCTATACTTTATTAAATGTGACCTTTAACTCTATTGTGGGAGTATCAGACAGTGTTGTTTAGCTCTGCGTCGATTCTGAGAGTGCATTGACTATCAAGCATGCAGATGAAGACCACATGATGTCTTGGTTTCTGGCTTGTTCTGCTTCAGTGACGGTGTTCAGACGACCTGACAAAGTCCCTTGATGGATCAAAATGTTATACAATTAAAACAGCTGACAGTCAGCAGATCCTTTGTTTGGTTCTTGCTTCAGTTTCCCTTTTTGATCCAGCACCTATAAAAGCTCTTTGAGACAACCTGTCTCCTTCTTCGCTGAGCTGGAGGTTTTAAAACTTGTAAAACTTTTGTTAAAACTTTCCACTTCTGCAGATGAATGTGAGAACAGCCTTCTAGTGTAAAACTCTGCACATATTATTATACGCACACATGTATGTATTTTCTGCTGTGAATATCTATATATCTATATATCTCTATATCTCTC
>CADEHL010001121.1:0-78009 GCA_902827135.1 Harpagifer antarcticus | reverse complement strand
CGAGAGGCACCTGAACATGATCATAATGTCCTCTTTAAAGGACAGAGGAGCTACACCAGGTCTCACATCTCACTTCTTTATATATTCTATTTTCTTATTAAGGTGGCTTTCTTATTATTTGAATAATTGTCTAGCTCATGTTCAAAAAGCACATTATTTTCCTTGTACAGAAAACATGTTATTCTTACTTATCAATGTGTGTGCAGGTGTCAGAAGGTCCTGCTGGTAACTCATAGTTAGTCCATCCGTTGCTGCTGCGGGGACTTTTCATTTGTTTGATTCGTCCCGCTCCGTACGCATAACCAAATGTACAATGATTGCCAACAAAACATGTCTCTACAAAAACCATTGAGCGAAAAGGAGATAAGAATAAAATCTTTTATGACCTGCCCCTTTCTAAAATAAAATAAATAATAAATACAAATAGATGGTCTGCCCTTCATAATAAAAAAGAAAGCCAAACATAACAGCACACCCTCATCTGAGTCACACTGGAGAAGAAGGTGGAAAGCGGCGCATACTAATAATAACAATAATTATGTTATGCTACTTGAATGTGTACCTCTGTAATTGTAATAAGCCTTTCTATATAATAGTGTTCTTTCTGATTCTGAATTGTACAAAGCTTTGGCAATACTGTGTGTCATTGTGGCCTTGCCAATAAAGCTATTTGAATTGATTTGAATTGAGAAGGAGGTGAAAGATTGGACATCAGGACAGCAGAAAGCCTGCACACCTTCCGGCGCAGACTGAAAACTCATCTCTTTCGACTCCACTTCGAGCGATAGAATTATTAACAAGGCACTTATATACTAATAAAGCACTGGCTTACCTAAAGCCAGCTGAGTAGCACTTGAAATGTTTGGCTCTATGAAACCTGATGTACTTTATGATTCTGTTTTCTTCAGGGTTGTGTTTTCCTGGTCGAATGTACTTATTGTAAGTCGCTTTGGATAAAAGCGTCAGCTAAATGCAATGTAATGTAATAATGAAAGAAGGAGGAGGAGGAGTAGGAGCAGGAGGAGGAGGAGGAGGAGAGAGGGAACGGAGTCAGAGTGATTGTGAGACGGCGAGGCAGTAGCTCTGGGCAGGGTGAGAGGAAGTGATGCGTACGCTAACAAGAAGGAGCAGATCTCGGCAGCAAGCGCCAATCAAACACCAGTCCTCCCAGGACCGCCAGCGCAAACACACAATCATAGTCGCGCACGTCACACACACACACACACACACACACACACACACACACACACACACACACACACACACACACACACACACACACACATGCATGCGGAAGCAATAAGGGGGAATCCAAGAATCACTTTGCTTTTTACACACTTGAAGAGACATCTATTGCACACAATAGAGAAAGCAGGAGCATGGTCAAATTAAGGCTCTCTCTCACACACACCCACACTTGCACACACGCACACACACACCCACACTTGCACACACGCACACACACACACACACACACACACACACACACACACACAGGAGCAATAAGGGGGAATCCTAGAATCACTTTGCTCTTCACACACTATCTAGCAGGAGCATCGTCAAATTAAGGCTCGGTCTCTCTCTCTCTCTCTCACACACACACACACACACACATGCACACACACACACACACACTAACCCAAACAGGTCAGTTGGCCGGCCCTCGGTGGCGTGTCCAGCAGATATCTGACTCGCTCCTCACACACCACTCACAGTCCTTTTCTCTTCACACTCACACATGCGATCTATACTAACTGCAGCTATTAAGTGGGATCACACCGTTAAGAGCTTTCAGTAAAGCAAACACCAGAGCCCTATCCGCACGGGACCGTACCAGAAGACTTCACCCCTTTCCCACTTCTGTGATTCGTGCAACACGCACTCACAGGATATTCAGTAACCCTCTGTGGCATCAACTTCCTGAATAAAAAGAGCAATGGCTGCTAAGGAAAACAAAGTCCCTCGTTGCTCAAAGGAAACTTCATTTAATTGCTGCTTGGGGAAAGTCTGTAAGTAAGTTTGTGAAAGGCCTCTCTAAAAAGATGCAGGGAAAAGCTAATAATAGGTTGCTTGAAAAAATCTTGGACGGCTACTCCAAACACTTGAGCGAGAGCTAAGCTAAACTAGCTTGTTGGCAGGTAGCCTGTTAGCTAAGACAATGCTAGCCAGTGAGAAACATTTATAAAACTACTTGAATACTCAATATTTTGTCCTTGACCAGACTTACTGCTATTGGTCAAATTATTTAAACTTTTACCACGTTTTTCGCTGAAAGTTCGATACGCAATCAATCAGGATTGACCGCTGAATGAAGCGGTGCAAGCCAGCAGGCAACATAATTATAGTAACAAAACTGAACTAGCTGCTTTCATCAACAGAGACAGAGAAGACAGAGAAGACAGAGAAGACAGAGAAGAGAGAGAAGACAGAGAAGACAGAGAAGACAGAGAAGACAGAGAAGACAGAGAAGAGAGAGAAGCTGATCGTGAGAATGCAGCTTCAGTGTATCAAAGTATATAGGCTATAGAGACGCTGGATTATTAACACTATATTATGTGTCTATTATCAACATGATATCATTATTCCATCTCCAATTAGTGTCTATTGCCCCCCCCCCCCCCTTGCTATCAGCACATGGACTTAAAGATCGTATGCTTAATGCACCTTTTCATGAAGCTACGCATCAACAATAATGATCGACTTAATGACAAAATCTCAGAGCAGCGGAAAACAATTTTAATACTAAATATCCTTTTTTCTAAGGTTACATAGTTCTGTTGTTTTACATAATACAATGAAGTACAAACACATAGTATTGATAGTTTGCATTTGATGTTACAGTTATCCAAACGGAAAGTAATCAGGTTAAATTGCAATTACATACACTTCCACTTCCTTGTTTCCATTCACCTCTAAAACCTTCTCCTGATTGGTCGGCAGAGAAACGTTGTCATGTTGCCGTTGTTCAGCATGGAAACATTCATTAGCTAACAATGACATTATTGTTCTATTAACATAAAGGGAGGTCAGGTACTCTTTAAAGCAGCTGCTAGTTATGGGGACTTTTTACTGAAGTACATTTCAAAGCCTCTTTACTTTCACTTGAGTAAAGAAGTTTAGTCAGTACTTCTACTTTCACCAGAGTATTTTTAAACACGAGTATCTGTACTTCTACTTGAATAAAGGATGTGTGTACTTTTGCCAGCTCTGTTGGTCTGATGGAAAGCTGTATTTAAAAAAGTCCGGCAAAGAGGGATTACCCTTCAGGTTGTTTTCCCTTTGTTGTCCCTGTAACGTCATGAGAGAAACTTTCCTGGCATTGTTTCCGGCACCAGCTTCCAAGATCTTTTTTCTGCCTGTGCCACATCCCTCAGCTTACCCTAAACAGAGCGGCACGGTGCGGCACGGTGCTGCTAAAGTAACGATTGAAGCTTCAAAGCCTCTGTAAGGATCTCTAGTGGTACGAGGGTTATAAAAAGGAGAGTGTGGCACGTATGGATGGATGGTGTGTCTGTGTGGTTTGTATGCATGGAGGAGGAAAGGGACGCATGTGTGCAGATACAGCTATATATTTACGTATGTTGTACATGTGTGCTCGTCTCTCGGAAAGCACTTAGAGGACACAGAGCAGCGACCCGGTAAAGAGCTCCTGTCTAATGTCCACTTCCTGTGCATTATGTAAGGGAACACCGGGATCCTGGGTTTCATCGTGTAACTCAAACTGTGATGACAGACAATAGGATACAGACACGCACCGCTGTACCTTGGGCAACAGTGGAATTTGTTTTAAAGCTTTTGTTAGGCGACTAAATTTGGAAATCCTAAACATAGCCGAACAAGATTACAGCATGTCAGCTCTTTGGAAGACACAAAGGCTCCTCTGTGGGGAGAGAAGACTTCAAAGACGCTGCGAAAGTCTATTAAAAAACCTGTTCTTAATTTGGATTTAGAGATGTAATTCAAGATAGCGCTCTGCTTTTTAATTGCTTAAAAGTCTTTTTTAAATAACCCTGGGATGGATTTAGATTGTAGATTTTTTTATCAATGAGGCCCCTTTGTGTGCAAACCAGAGTGACATGCAGCCACAACAATAGACAGACTCCCTTTGGAGATGGTCAATAATTCATGAAGACACTTTTCCACATGAAGTGGTTTGAGGACATAAACAGAGTTGCACAGGAAACACTTTAATTTCATGAGTTTGGATAGAATAATTATAGCAAATGAATTGTTAAGAAGCAGTATGAAGACTCACATGACTTCATACTCATGACTTAAACCGTATGCAGTGCAAGTGCCTGCTGGAGATATTTAGTCAGCCTGCTTTAAAGGACATGTCAGGTTGAATATGCCATATTTGCATCACAACCTGCCATTGGAAGCCTGTATGGCACCGTGAAGGTCACATAAGAGGATTATACAGCGTCAATGTTGTGATAGACTTTTAAAACCATCTCCAAATTAAAAAGTCAAAGCTAGAAAGGAAAATAAAATATTAGTCACGTTGCACTACAAAAACTAAAAATATTGCCAAGTATATTTGTCTAATTTCTAGTCTGTTTTTACACCTGATATAAGAGCTAATAACTTAAGGCACATGTGTCAAACTCAAGGCCCGGGGGCCAAATCAGGCCCGTGGTGGATTTAATTTCGGCCCGGAGGATAATTTCTAATTACTATTAGATCTGGCCCGCCGGTATATTGCACGCACACCTTCACTCCATCCTGAGGGTCTCCCCGCTCAGAGCCTGAGCCCAAACATTGATGACCTTGCACCCGAGATGAGATGCCAAGTATCTGAGCTAGCATCACAGAGCAGCACACTGAGCTCAAAGGATGCTTCCTTCTGCACTTTCTCTCTCACGGCAACAGGGCATGTTTGGTTTCTCTTTGAGGGAAATAGTTTTGTTGAAGCTGTTGTTGGCCTGTGGAGAAATGTACTCATAAGAAATGAAGCTGCAGATAGAGCCATAAGAAATGAATGCAACTGATTATTTAATGTTTAAAGTTGTTTTTATAGGCAATAATTTAAGCTTTGTTAGTTCCAGGTTTAATATGTGCAATAAGTTCATTTCAATACGTTCTGCAATAAACATTGAACTGATCCTTTTACAACAAACCCTATATGATCTTTTTAGTTTCATGTAATCCTGTTACATATCATTTGTTACTCTGAGGCAAAGCTTCAGAATCGTGTGTTTACAGTTCCTTGCTGTTCAAGCGTCACCCTCTGTGTCCTCATATAAAACGAACATTAGGAGATGAATATGCATGATGTACAGTAATACATAATAAACACTATTAAAGTATAATGTGCGTGTAGATTGCGTACCGACAGATTGTGCCTGAGTAATCTACGTGCTTCAACTTTACCTCAGAGTTCAGTTCAACACAAATCTGATCATTACAGCCTCGACTTCCTCCTGACATTCAGATACTTCCTGTTGCCGACTCATCCGTCCATCTGTCTGCCTCTTAGAAGTATTATTGATGGTACTTTGGCTTATTGCAACGTCCAAATTCAGATGTGTTACTGCAGAGAGACTGACCTACCGAGAGGAATTGACAGATCGTGTCCACACACGCGTGTCCATCACTCAAGCCACTTTGGCAGAGGACAAATAACAGAGTAAAAAGTTATTTACCAAAGTTTTTCTCTGATAAATGTATGACTTGAGCTTATACACATTATACATGAAGTTGCAAAGATATCAGCAGAGATATACATTGAATTAAAGAGGCCCTCTTATACGTTTTGGGGTTTTCCCTTTCCTGTATGTGTGTTGTATGTTTTTATGACTAAAACGCCTCCATTGCACTCCTTTGTTTACTTCTGTAACATAATGACATCACGTAACACTCTCGCTTCTATTGGCTAGCACTCCAACACATTGTACGTGATAGGCTAAGGGGCGGGACATCTCTAAGCGGTTGACCAATCACAACAGAGCCGGCCAGCTAACCAATCAGAGCAGACTGGGCTGCGGTACGAAAAATAAAGTGCTTTTTGAACATTAAAGACTGGAGACTTGTCCCAGGAGAGACACTACATACTGATATGAACCTGGATATGTCCTGCCATGTGTTGACTTTGTGGACAATAATTCAAAATGTTTTTTTTTGTTTCTCTATCACGACGAATAAAACATTGGAAAATCCCAGACTAACAGAAAGAGACCAGATTGTGTATTTATAGAAGAACAATAAGAGACAATTGGTTCATCTATCACTTCCTGTTTGAGGTCCAATGTTACATGTAGCACGAGTAAATGATTGACTTTCTCCATGCAGTGCTCTTTAACATATGCTGTCCTTCCAGCCTCTTCTAAATCACAGAGACGCTCTGCAGGACAATACAGCTCCACTGTCACTCACAATGTACACCTCCAGCAGGGTGTGTGTGTGTGTGTGTGTGTGTGTGTGTGTGTGTGTGTGTGTGTGTGTGTGTGTGTTGTGTGTGTGTGTGTGTGTGTGTGTGTGTGTGTGTGTGTGTGTGTGTGTGTGTGTGTGTGTGTGTGTGTGTGTGTGTGTGTGTGTGTGTGTGTCCTAGCATTACTATACTTGTGGGGACCTAAATCTGTTTACACAGTCCCGTGTGGGGACTCGCCTCCCTTAAGGGGACAAAATTGAGGTCCCCATGAGGGGAATCATTACTTTTAGGGTGAAGACTTGGTTAGGGTTAGGGTTAGGCATGTGTTGGTTCTGGTTAAGGTTAGGATAAGTCTCCAGGAAATGCATGTAAGTCAATGTAATGTCCCCTGAAGTGATGCATACATGGTGTGTGTGTGTGTGTGTGTGTGTGTGTGTGTGTGTGTGTGTGTGTGTGTGTGTGTGTGTGTGTGTGTGTGTGTGTGTGTGTGTGTGTGTGTGTGTGTGTGTGTGTGTTTAAAGGAATGAAGACGCCGTGTTTTATGCATGGGTGCAGGCACGAACATGTGCTGTCATCTGTCTTTCCGTGTGCTACTATGACCGCATGATTATAATATATTTCATGTATATTTTACCCGTTACATTTCATATTTCCCCCTCATCGTGTATCATTACGTAAGAGCAGTGGTGTTCTCAGGATTCAGCCGGGTTCACTCTGCAGTCAGTGAGTAGCTCTTGTTTGACACCAGAAGATATACAAACCCACGGCAGAGAGTAAATCATGTGAGGGGTGAGCGGGCGGCACAAACTCTCCCAGCTTACGCTTCCTTTATCTGTGTGGAAAAGTAGAGGAGAGACGCTTAGGGCAAACAATATTCAGCTCTATATTAATATGAAATAAAAATGATATTTGATACAGAATTGTTCTTGTGTTCTTTGTATTGATGTGCATGCATGTAGTGGATAAAATGCGATGATTGAAATGTTATCGCTGCATAATTAAACTTAGTTCCTCTGTTTCCTCTCTTTCAAGGGGTGGGCCCTGTTACGCTACATGTCAGGTGTATATCAGTATGTAATGTCTCTACTTTAAAGAGTCCTCTCCTGCTGATGTTCAGGTGTATATCAGTATGTAATGTCTCTACTTTAAAGAGTCCTCTCCTGCTGATGTTCAGGTGTATATCAGTATGTAGTGTCTCTACTTGAAAGAGTCCTCTCCTGCTGATGTTCAGGTGTATATCAGTATGTAGTGTCTCTATTTTAAAGAGTCCTCTCCTGCTGATGTTCAGGTGTATATCAGTATGTAGTGTCTCTACTTTAAAGAGTCCTCTCCTGCTGATGTTCAGGTGTATATCAGTATGTAGTGTCTCTACTTTAAAGAGTCCTCTCCTGCTGATGTTCAGGTGTATATCAGTATGTAGTGTCTCTACTTTAAAGAGTCTTCTCCTGCTGATGTTCAGGTGTATATCAGTATGTAGTGTCTCTACTTTAAAGAGTCCTCTCCTGCTGATGTTCAGGTGTATATCAGTATGTAGTGTCTCTACTTTAAAGAGTCCTCTCCTGCTGATGTTCAGGTGTATATCAGTATGTAGTGTCTCTACTTTAAAGAGTCCTCTCCTGCTGATGTTCAGGTGTATATCAGTATGTAGTGTCTCTACTTTAAAGAGTCCTCTCCAGCTGATGTTCAGGTGTATATCAGTATGTAGTGTCTCTACTTTAAAGAGTCCTCTCCTGCTCATGTTCAGGTGTATATCAGTATGTAGTGTCTCTACTTTAAAGAGTCTTCTCCTGCTGATGTTCAGGTGTATATCAGTATGTAGTGTCTCTACTTTAAAGAGTCCTCTCCTGCTGATGTTCAGGTGTATATCAGTATGTAGTGTCTCTACTTTAAAGAGTCCTCTCCTGCTGATGTTCAGGTGTATATCAGTATGTAGTGTCTCTACTTTAAAGAGTCCTCTCCTGCTGATGTTCAGGTGTATATCAGTATGTAGTGTCTCTACTTTAAAGAGTCCTCTCCTGCTGATGTTCAGGTGTATATCAGTATGTAGTGTCTCTTCTTTAAAGAGTCCTCTCCTGCTGATGTTCAGGTGTATATCAGTATGTAGTGTCTCTACTTTAAAGAGTCTTCTCCTGCTGATGTTCAGGTGTATATCAGTACGTAGTGTCTCTCCTGTGACATGTCTTCATGCTTTAATGTTCAAAAAGCTCTTTATTTTTATCATGCCACATGCAATGTGTTGGAGCGCGAGCCAATAGAAGTCGGAGTGTTACATAGTGATGTCATTCTTTTCCAGAAGTAAACATGTGACATGTTAAATGAAATAAAGAACAGTCAGACTAATAATATCACAAATAATCATCATCCAGGATTATGTGCCAATCTGAAAGAGGGCATTACGCCTAACAAGTACTTTAATTAATGCCAATACTTACTTTTTGGGAATGCAGGACTTTTATTCTTAATTAAACAGAGTATTTTACTATTTATTTAAGTAAACAATCTGATTATGTCTTCCATGTATGCCTGTGTTAGCCCTAAAATAACCAAAATGAGGTCATAAGCTTAAAAACACAAACAATTGTGGAAGAATTTAAATAATGTATCATTTTAAGACAAAAGGGCAGCTGGAGGTGACAGAAGACAAGACCGATGAAAAGACGAAGTATACAATTCTCCCATTCCCAAGTTGCATGACACAAAGAAATGTCTGATCACGTATGAAGTGCGATCCTCGTTAATTAGCTTCAGACCTCTGCGCTCCGACACGATGAAGCAAGCTTTGATGCATGGATGGAGCATGCGAAGGAACGGGATGAAGAGACAGGACTAAGAGAAACTAAGTGATTTTGAATGTACAAGCAGAGGCTTGTGTTATTACTCAGAATAAAACCCCCTGAATGTCTAACGAATCCCTCTTCAGTGATACGAGCGCACAGACACAGTGTGATGAAGAGGAGGGAGAAGAAGAGAGGATGGATGGATGGGTGCACGGTTGGGTGAAGGGTGAAAGAGAAAATTAAAGTGGCATTATGGGTATGTCAGAGGGAATAAATGAACAGATGAAGAGGAGGACGATGATGAAACTAGGAGGGAGGGCTGTGAAGGACAAAGACCGGCGGGTAGATAACCATTTCAGTAAATTGGAGAAGACGAAGAGCGGCGGAGTGCCGTATAGATGAGGATTGACTTTGTTTACGCTGCAATCTGTTTTCATGCGGCCAATCATATCCTAGAACCATCATTAGGAGTGATGTCGAGATGCCGAGTTGTTTTTATGTCACAGTGTGTGAGAGCTAGAAAACATTAATTTGATGTTTTGTTTGGAGTTCAGCCAGCAATACAACCACCCCTCGAAGAGGTCCTCCTCCTGGCCAATACTGTTATATTCTTCCTTTATATGTATCAAATGGCCCTATTATGATCATTGTCAGGTTCATATCAGTATGTAGTGTCTCTACATGTCTCCATGCTTTAATGTTCAAAAAGCTCTTTATTTTTCTCATGCCTGTGCTGCAGCACCTCTTTTCACCCTCTGTCTGAAACCAGAGCCCAGTCTGCTCTGATTGGCTAGCTGACCGGCTCTGTTGTGATCGGTCAACCCCTTAGAGATGTCTCGCCCCTTATGGTACGTCCACACGGCAGCGTCGCGTGCTTCAAAGAAGACGCTTCCCATTCAGTTTGAATGGCGTGACGTCACACTTTGCCGAACTGCATTGTGGTTCCGTCGCGTCGCTTTGCCTCCGTCGCTTTGCCTCCGTCGCTTTGCCTCCGTCGCTTTGCCTCCGTCACTCGCTTCGAAAGTTGAGAAAAATAGCGGAAGCGCCAGCCAATCAAATCATATGCCAGTACAAGCGCTAGCCAATCAAACGACGCGCTTGTGTGTCCGGGAAAGGAAGATTAATGTGATTGGTTGTTGGTCGCATGCCAGACACGCCCACCGGCAATCTTCAACGCGACGCTGCCGTGTGGACGTACCGTTAGCCTATCACCTAGAATGTGTCGGAGCGCTAGCCAATAGAAGCACGAGTGTTACATAGTGATGTCATCATGTTATGAAGTAAACAAGAGCTACTCTCTCTGTAGGAACTTTGGGATTTTAGGCTTTGCAGACCATTTACATGCACACAAAACGATATAACACACTACAAGAAATGGAGAATCCCATGAATGGGGCACAATGGGGTTTCTTTAAGCCAACAAACAAACACTTAGCAGTTACTCTTGCTTCATAACACACTGAAATATGCGTATTTATCATATACAACGAATGGTCAAAACATTCTTAACTCAAAATATTAAAACTACTGGAAGAATATAATCAGTTTTTTAAGGCACCCCAGATTCAAAGTCAGTACAAAGAACACTTTTAATTAATATACATAATATTTTCTCGTTTATTATGTATACCCTGTAACCAAATCATTTCTAAAATGCAAAAAAACGAAGCATTAAAAATGGTAAATTGCCTATAGAGTATTTTAGTGGCCTAAAAGCTTCTGGATTTGAGGTCAGTCTCAGTTTTGCTCGGAGTAAACACAGATTCAGGAGTTGCACCAGACCTATTTTAAGCCTGATCTGTTAGACTCTTCACCCCCGGGGTAAAACCCACAGCTGTGCTTCCTTATACAGTCAACTGTGCTTCTCAAATCACATCCAAGCGCAGAAGTTAACAAATCACTTTATATGGGAGTGTATTTTAGATAATAGAGATAACACTGCATTCATGCAAAATGAGTAGCATTGTCTTCGCACCACATAAATGGCGCTGTTTTAGTGATTGTATAATAGAAAGCTTCATTGTTTAAGAATTAATCCTCTTTAACATTGTTGAAGTCACAGTAGAAAGATGATGCAGCAGAACCAGGGAACCATCCTTTTTTAGTGGTGGAGACCAAAGCAGAGCTAAAAGGAGAGTTCATTGTCAGGACCTCGACACAAACTGATGAACCCAAACGCACGACCCAACAGAGTAGGTGGTGGAAATAACATAAAGCGCTCACAAGGAGGAAAAAACTAGCCTAACAAAAAGAGGACTTAATACAAACTTAAGCCTAACAAAATAAACAAACTTAACAAAACCTGACATGAGTGAAAAGCAATCCTTTCTGAGCTGAGGCTTGGCACGACCATTCGGAGAAACAAACAAGACGAACTGACACAGGACAGGGGAGAGACAGGACTATTTAAGCATGAGGTGAGAGGGAACAGGTGGATCAATCAGGGGCGGGGCAGACGCTGATGAAGGTGGGAAAAACACACAGGGGGGGGAAGAAACAGGGCCTGAAATGAAAGACAAGAGGTAAGTACAAAATAAAACAGGAAATGACAGAATACATAAACATAACACACATTTGACGAGACACAACATTAATGTATGCATATATTATTATGTACACTTATTTGTATTTACTTTTGTTTGGCCTTAGGATGGCGATAATTGGATGACCATTTTAGTTTTCACTTCATTTCACTGTAAATTGCATGAAATTATGAGCTGTTTTGTTTTCATTTTGTTGTATGTATGTTTATGTATGTTTCGAGTGTGTGAGGACCCCAGGAAGAATAGCCAATGCTCATGCTAGTGCTAATGGGGATCCTAATAAAGACATAATATTATCACATGTCCAAAAACGTAACTAAAGATTAAGGCTAACGTTGCTCGGGTCTGTTTAAATTGTAAAAAGCCTCTTGGTTACGCCATTTTTTAACATGAAAATCTATCTGTGTCAGTTGATTCACTCATTAATCAAGCAGCAAACATTATGGCTTATTTTTACTTAGCTAAATTGATTGTACAAGTGTCAATTTTCTATGTTTTTTTAATCTCAGCAATGGTGTCATTGCATCTGCGTTGCTACAGGTCATTTCTATCTTTAAACTGAGTGCGAGACAGCTTTCAAAAACCCTCAGAGGATGACGTGAACCAGATGCTTGCAGCTACAGCCTGTAAAATGTGACATGACCTAGTAAGGTTGAAAAATGTACGTCATGGTATTGACTTCAATTCAACAACAAATTGCCACATTTTTAGGTGGGGTAAAGTGTAAAACAATATGGAAGAATTATCCGTCGAATCTGTTGCTTTGTAGCTATTTCTCAATCGACTCTTCACTGTGTCATCACTGCATACAAAACACAGCTGCAGCTAATGCACATAATGACTTAAACACGTTGATTTAGGTAAGTTAATGACCGACGAGTCAGTGTGAGTGTCAGTACTTACTATAATTGGCAGTCAAATTCCCCCTTTATGCGTGTCTGTGAGCGGCAGCTGTGTTCAGACACTGTGAAAAGGCTCTGAGAGCGCGGAGCAGCAGAAGTCATGTCAGTGTTATTTATAAAGCCCCAAAATCACAACTTTGTCTCAGAGGGGTTTTTATCAGCGTCACTTCCAGGCGGTGAGAAAAGATCTCGATGTGGGAGTGTTTGAAGGGTGAGAGAGAAGGATGGTAGTGATGAGAAAACATCCAAGCATTTTGACAGCTCCAGATGGTGACGGCCAGAGTAAAGAAATGGAAATGAGAGGAGAGAAAATTACACTTTTATAGACCCACCTTTAATTTGGGTTCTTCCTTGACCCAAGCTGGATCGTTGCACCAAGTTATCTTTCTAACAAACAGACCGTCAAAGAAACTAGAGACGTCGGTGAGGTTTAATTTCCTCAAATGACAGACATGTTGCTATTAGAATATGCAATATATCTCAAAATCAAAATGGATTTTTTTATGTTTTATGTGTTCAAAATAATTTGGGGGTTACTGCCGGTTCAAATTATGTAACACATGCACACAATATTATTCTGTTCATCTGTAAGAATGAATTTGACATTACAACAATACAAGGATTTTTTTAGAGACCTGTAGAAGGATTATCTTCAAACGAATCCACAGACTCATGTCGGGCAGAGCGAAATCCAATCAGCATTTTAGACAGGGTTCATCAGACCTCCTGCTGTGTGTGTGTGTGTGTGTGTGTGTGTGTGTGTGTGTGTGTGTGTGTGTGTGTGTGTGTGTGTGTGTGTGTGTGTGTGTGTGTGTGTGTGTGTGTGTGTGTGTGTGTGTGTGTGTGTGTGTGTGTGTGTGTGTGTGTGTGTGAGTGACAGGAGTTCATCATCTCAGTAATCAGCTTATCACCTGTGAGGGCGCAGGGCGAGGGAAGAACAGGAGGAGAATAAAAGATTGGTAGATGATGTAATAGAGTAACAGTCAGTATGTCAAATTCAATATCATCCAAATCAAAGGCTTTATTGTAAAATGAGATGCAATCCTTTAAAAGCATTGATTTGAAGTCTAGTGCATCCGGAAAGTATTCATACCCCTTCACTTTTTCCACATTTAGTTATGTTACAGCTGTTAGGGAATATTTTAATCCTGTCTGTTCCCATGTATCGAATTGGGAATTTATCTGCGAACTTCTGTTTCTAATTAAACTGTTGTTCCCTCAATCTGTGAAATACGATCATGCCATCCTTAGGGTCAACTCAGAGGTCAGATGCCTGGCTTTGTGGAGAAAGGGGGGGCATCCTGTCCTGACTAGTCTTGGTCCAGTTTGTCGCATCTGTTATTAATTAGCAGAGAAAGGGCGCGTAAGTTTGGGATCCGCCTTTGTTCAATATATTGTGTGATTATTCTATGAACCTTCAGAGTGCCGCTCGGTGGAAGACTGGTTCACGTGTGAAACTGAGTGTGCCCTCTCCGGCCGATACTTCAATAAATCTCCGTGTTTGATTAAAGTTCTCCGTCTCCATTCTTCAACATTGGCTCTGCAGTGTATCCCAGAAGATTATTCTTCACAACAGCAATATTTCAAAATGGATTAAATTCATTTTTTTTCTCAACATTCGAGACACAATACCCCATAATGACCAAGTGGAAAAAGTTTAAAAATATCTTTTGTAAATTAATTAAAATTAAAATACTCAAATATCACATGTACATAAGTATTGACACCCTTTACTCAATACGTTGTTGAAGCACCTTTGGCAGCAATTACAGCCTCAAGTCTTCTTTAGTATGATGCTACACGCTTGGCACACCTTTCTTTGGGCAGTTTCTCCCATTCTTCTTTGCAGATCGTCTCAAGCTCCATCAGGTTGGATGGGGAGCGTCGGTGCAAAGCCATTTTCAGGTCTCTCCAGAGATATTCAATCGGGGTCAAGTCTGGGCTCTGGCTGGGCCACTCAAGGACATTGATGCCCCTTTCACACCAACGCAGTTCCAGGGCCGGTTCGGAGATAGAGCCTGAAAAGCACTGGTTTTTCCTGTTCACACCGCAGCGGAGCGAAAACCGGAGCTTACCAAGCACCAAAAAATTGTCGGTCTAGAAGCAAGAACCACATACGTCACGCTTACGTCGGAGGCGGGGGCGAGATTAACCTGAGCTAACAGTTTATGGCGAGTACGGCAAATGAAAGTTGTAACAAGCAGTAGCGCTGACCAAAGTGACTACAACACAACCACACACTTATTAAAAAAAACACACTTTATAAAGTCAGGCAACACTAACCAGGCTTTGTGTGATTCTGTTTATTGGTACCTTACTTTGACCATCCCTTCGCTGTTATTGATCATAGTGGAGAGAGGCAGACGTTTTGTATTATAGCAGCTATCGGATGGAATCAATACATGGGCTGCACAGGTTGTCATGTCCGACTATCAAAGGTAGAATCATAATGAAAAATACGCCGGTAAAATGTGCCTGTAGAAAACGGTTTATGCCACAATAGGATAGCAACAAGTAGTCAAGATAGTCAGTTTAGCTTCGGTTGCTATGGTAACATCACACATTTTATACCAGAGAAACTTTTATAACAACGTTGTGATGCCAAACAGCGGGCAGCACTGCAGCGGTCGGTAAATGCAGCTGAAACACATTAATAAACAATGAACGACGGCACTCTGGAGAAAAGTATAAGGGTTGAGAAGTAGTTATTTAATTTAATCTGGCTTTGTCTGATTAAAAGCAACACGATCATCGCCCCGACGCCGTTGGGGAGAAAATCAGCGAGGTAAACGGTGACGTCATGACGCAGCCACGGCAGCACCAGTCGGGCTCTGGGCGGTGTGAACAAAACGAGGGCTGAAAAGAAAAACCGGTTCTGAACCAGAAAAGCTCAAGCACGGAGCTAGAACGGGAACCGCGTTGATGGGATGCCCTTTTCAGTGTCAAAGCAAAGGGTGTGAATACTTATGTACATGGGATATTTCATTGTATTATTTTTAACACGTTTGCAAAAAATTCTTTTCAAACGTTTTCGCTTTGTCATTATGGGGTATTGCGAGTGGGATATTGAGAACAAAAATGAATTTAATCCATTTAGAAATAAAGCTGTAACATAACAAAATACTTTCCGGATGCACTGTATGTACATTTGTAGCTGAAAAACAGGTAACAGGTTACCACATTTTATAAAATAATTGCAGTTTTGTTTCAAAAATACCAATATAATAGTATTGAATAAATAATAAAACTATAATACTTTTGTAAAACAATACATATTTTAAGAATGAGATTTAAAAAAAAAGAAGTGTATTGGTCAAATCTCATGTTTGGGTTCATTTGCAACATCTCACTTCTTCCTTTCAAATCAATATTGAGAGATTTATGTATGTAATCATCCTAAAGTTTAATATATAATCTTTAAATTTGATATATCAACATGTGGTTTGGCCAGACCAAATAGAGTGGTGCGGGAATGAGTCCTTAAACATTGTAATGTGTTAGCATTAGATCACTTCCTGTTAGCCTGTCTCGGGGTCATACATTTTATGGAAGTGTTTTTGGTTAGATGCGTGAATAAAGTTATGTGGTGAACACAATCTGAATAGATTAACAAGTTTACTAAGACTTAAAATAAATCAGTTAATACCCCACTGGTTAATTTATTTAGGGTTTTTTGTCTTAAAATGACTGAATGAGACGGCTGAACATCATCACGCCGAACATTAGCCACCTTTAGCTTCGCGGTGGTGACGTGAAGTCATGTGACCGTGATGTAGTTCCTTTATAGAGAGGCGAAGTCCCGCCCATCTACTTCCGACCCATGGAACCTTATTTTTCGGAAAAATTATGTATTGAAGTCAATGGAGAGAGAAAACGTATCTTTCGATCCCGTTTGAATTGTGCCACGAATTACACACATTAAGTTTGTCAATCTTAAAAAATAATTTCCATGTCAAAAAAGTCACAGTTTGTCGTAAAACTGTTGAAATATTGTCAAGGAGAGACTCTGAAGCATGAACTCACGACTCAGATAGTGTTCTCAAAAAATAAAGACTTTACTGGAATTTAGAACAGTAATCAAAACAAATATACTCTTTCGAGGAAAACAAGCAAGTGATCAATGAGGTAGATCCGTGGGAAGTCCGTGAGGTAATCAGGAACGTGGGTCATAGTAAGACAATGAACAGGAGGAAGCTACCACAATATATACACAGGTAAAGGGGACACAGGTGGAAACAATCAGGGCGGGGAAAACAATCAAGGACGCAGGAGACAGAAGGGGGCGGGGAGCGTGGAGGCCTGAAATGAGAGGGATGATTAATTAAGGGAATAAACATAAAGCACAGGGCAAAGGGACATGACAAAACTAACATAAAGAATAAACTTTCACTATTAGTTTCCTAGACATGACAGTACCCCCCCTTCTAGGGACGGCTCCTGACGGCCCAGGCTCCTCTGAGTTGAGGTGGTCAAAATCCTCAATGAGGCTTTTATCTATGACGAAGCGGGAAGGAATCCATATCCGCTCCTCAGGACCATAACCCTTCCAGTCAACCAGTAGCTGTCGCCCTCTACCCCTTTTCCGACTAGCCAATATTTTCTTGACGGTGTAAACCGGACCTCCATCAATCATCCGGGGGGGCGGGGGGGGTTTGGCGGTGGGAACCATAGCGCTCTCCTTCAAGGGTTTTAGTTTCCCTACATGGAAGGTGGGATGTACTTTCATGGACCTGGGAAGCCGTAGTCTCACTGAAACCGGGTTGATGACCTTGGTGACGGGAAAAGGACCCACAAACCGTGGAGCCAATTTACGGGAGAGTACGTGGAGGGGAAGGTCTCGTGTAGAAAGCCAGACTTTTTGGCCTGGCTGGTATACAGGAGCTGGTCGGCGTTTTCGGTCTGCTGCTCTTTTCACCAGTTGTGAATTCCTGCAGAGGATCTTCCTAGCCGCAGCCCACACGCGCCGACAACGCCTGACCAGCGCGTGGGCAGACGGGACCGTGACCTCCCTCTCTGTGGCTGGGAACAGTGGCGGCTGGTAGCCATAAACAGTGAAATGGGGACAGGCCCGTGGCAGAAGTAGGGAGGATGTTGTGCGCATACTCAACCCAGGTGAGGTGCTCGCTCCAGGAGGATGGATTCTGGGACACCAAGCAGCGCAAACAGGTCTCCAGTTCTTGATTTAGGCGCTCTGTCTGGCCGTTAGACTCCGGATGGTATCCTGATGAGAGACTGACCGTGGCACCGATGAGGCGGCAGAACTCCTTCCAGAAGCGTGACACAAACTGGGGACCCCGGTCGGAGACAATATCCTTTGGGAAACCATGAAGCCGAAACACATTATGCATCATGACCTCAGCCGTTTCCTTCGCTGAGGGCATCTTGGGCAGAGCAATGAAATGTGTCATTTTAGAAAAACGGTCCACTACCGTAAGAACTGTGGTTTTACCTCTAGAGAGGGGCAGGCCAGTGACGAAGTCCATGGAGATCTCTGACCAGGGTCTGTTGGGAATAGGGAGTGGTTGTAATAGTCCTATTTGCGCCCTGGAAGAGGTCTTGTTTCGAGCGCAGACAGGGCACGCCTCCACATACTCCTTCACCTCCTTCTCCATGGATGTCCACCAGAAACGTTGTTTTATGATGAACATAGTTCTCTTGACTCCAGGGTGACAGGTGAGCAGCGAAGTGTGAGCCCAGTGGATCACCTGTGGTCGCTCGGCCTCCTGAACGAAAAGCCGGTTAGGCGGGCAACCCCTTGGTGCAGGAGCTCCAGCATTGGCTCGTATTACCTCCTTCTCTACTGACCAAGTCAGCGCTCCTACCACCCGGTTTAATGGGATGATGGGTTCCGGCTCCTTGACTGCAGGCACAGGGTCAGTTCATACTGTCAAGGAGAGACTCTGAAGCATGAACTCAATTGCACGACTCAGATAGTGTTCTCAAAAAATAAAGACTTTACTGGAATTTAGCACAGTAATCAAAACAAGGAAAACAAATATACTCTTTCGAGGAAAACAAGCAAGTGATCAATGAGGTAGATCCGTGGGAAGTCCGTGAGGTAATCAGGAACGTGGGTCATAGTAAGACAATGAACTGACAATGAACAGGAGGAAGCTACCACAATATATACACAGGTAAAGGGGACACAGGTGGAAACAATCAGGGCGGGGAAAACAATCAAGGACGCAGGAGACAGAAGGGGGCGGGGAGCGTGGAGGCCTGAAATGAGAGGGATGATTAATTAAGGGAATAAACATAAAGCACAGGGCAAAGGGACATGACAAAACTAACATAAAGAATAAACTTTCACTATTAGTTTCCTAGACATGACAAATATAAGACTATGAAAAATACGCAACTAGAAAGACTACAAATCCCAGAGTCCCGGTCCCGCATGCTGGCTCTCACGAACCGACTAACTCCCCTTGTGTGTATGTGCAGCTCTCAACGTGCCCAGACCTGGAGTGATTTTCACCTCTTTTAATACTTTCCGCCTCATTCTGAAAGAAAGAAGTGAAATGTTTCAACATGACGGCCGTCTTGGTGTGTGGTGCGAGATGGGAGTTGTAGTTCATTGAGCGGTTTCACACAAAAAAAGTGTTACTTCACAGTTTTACGACACATTTAGATTTTGTTAACTTGCAAAATTCTCTTTTAAATTGACAAACACCATATGTGTAATTCGTGGCACAATTCAAACGGGATCGAAAATAATCTTTCTCTCCCCATTGACTTCAATACATAACTTTTCCGAAATAAGGACCCATGGAGCTCCCCGGAAAGGGAGGGACTTCGCCTCTCTATAGCATTACATTATTTTTTTACCTCTGGCAATTGCATTTACACATTGAAAATTCAAAGTGGTGTTAAAAGGTGGAGATTATCCTGCTGAACTAAACATGTTACATTACATTACATTGCATTTAGCTGACGCTTTTGTCCAAAGCGACTTACAATAAGTACATACGACCAGGAAGACACAGCCCATGTGTATCATAAACCTGTGTTTGCCACTGAGCTTATTGTCTGGAAAAATCCCATTGCTTTTGTTGATGGAGCCCTTGATGCTATCTTCTGGGGCGGCCTAAAGGAATATGTCATCCCTGCGCCTCTCTATAGTCTCCGAGTAACTGATGAATGCAATAAATGTCGAAAACGTCTCCAGTCGCACATATTTATCTAAAACATCTACTGTGAAATGGGAGAAGTCATGTCTGGGGAAACTGCAGCGGTGTACAGTAAACGCACCGCTATCAATGAAAGGCATTTATCAGATAGCGGGAAACACACTTCAGGTGAGAGGTTATTTAATCACTGTTTGAATAGCAGCACATATTGCCTGGTTGACATGCAGCCCCGAGTCTATTATCAGCTTAATGAAGCTGCAGCGGAGTAAAAAGACAGCGTTGTGTGATTGATGACACCATGAACGAGCGCCGAGCGCCGGACGAGAACATGTTATCAGCTATTCATGATTTGCAGCTCGATCTTGGAGCCATCCCTAATCTTCTGTCTCCTTTTTCTCCAATGCTCTCTCTTTCTTTCTGACACGTGTGTGCACTGTATGTGAGCTTATTACGCACCACAGGCTCAACTCAATATTCTGCTGACAAAGACGGAGCGAGAGGAGAAGATTAGAGGAGGAACGTGAATGGAAATGATAACGCATGAGCTGAATTTATACATTCAAAAGCCTGACTTGCATGTTACACAAGGAGGTTTTCGAGTGCAGAAATAGGGAAGGATGGATGTGAAGCGCAAGGAGAACAAAGGGGGAGAAGAAGTTAAGAGCTTAATTAGAAAATTGTGAAAGGATATAAAGTGACTGAAATGTATTATATATTAAGCTTAATTGATCTACTTTCAGCCTAATGTAAAACTCATTAATCTCTGATGAGTGCAAAAAATGGTGCCACATAGTACGGTGGCCGACATTGGTTACATTGGTCCCAAACATTTCCATTAGGAGAGATGCGCTGCACTTTTAAAGATTATGCAAATATAAATATACAAGTGTGTCAAAACACATCAAATTAAGAAACATCTTCACCAACTTGACAACACTTGAGCAGAGTTTACATAAGCGCTGCATAGACGAAAAAGCTGCAAATAAAAAACGTTGCAAGAAACAGAAAACACAACGGAAATCAGGAAACTAAAAAGTGACGCACAGTCGCACACAGTTGGGACCTGAGTGCTTGTTGACATTCGGGGATTATAAAGTTGGCCAACTGTCACTGGAAATGTACCTAAAATATAACGTTTTTGGATTATTTTAATAATGCGATTGCTTGAGTCCTTTCGCTATTATTCCAGATCTGCTGTAAGCTAACGTAGCTAACATAACTAACCTAGCTAACGTAGCTAACATAACTAACGTAGCTAACCTAGCTAACGTAGCTAACGTAGCTAACATAACTAACGTAGCTAACATAACTAACCTAGCTAACGTAGCTAAAGTAGCTAACATAACTAACGTAGCTAACATAACTAACCTAGCTAACGTAGCTAACATAACTAACGTAGCTAACATAACTAACCTAGCTAACGTAGCTAACGTAGCTAACATAACTAACGTAGCTAACATAACTAACCTAGCTAACGTAGCTAAAGTAGTCATTTAAAATATAGGCCTACTGACAAAATCATATAGAAATAAAACAGATAATTAACTTAAAATAATACAGCCGCTGAGGCACTAGTTAGCAGATCTTACGCAGGGCAATGATCCAGGTCCAGACAAGATTCTCCAGTTGTGCAGTTTATTCCGATAACAAAGTACAACGGGCGACTGTGGCTGCGAGGGAGTGCGGTCGTCTTTCAACCAGAAGGTTGTGGGTTCGATCCCAGCCCGTGCAGCCAACATGTCGATGTATCCTTGTGCAAGATAATTAACCCTGAGTTGCTCCCGATGGTCAACGGTGTGTGAATGTGTGTGAATGTTAGGTCATAGAGCAAGTGGTACTGCTCTGTGTGAATGGGTGAATGACATGTATTATGTAAAGCGCTTTGAGGGGTCGTAAAGACTGGATAAAGCGCTATATAAGTACAGTCCATTTACAACGGACAGGTTTCCTATATCCCTATGGCTTTCCTTTTGCTGTCTCAAATATATACAATTACACCAGGTGCTCTAATCACCCAGTGCCCAAAACATGCCTTCAAAATAAAAGCATAGAAACTACTTTAACTTATGAGACTAACTAAGAATACATTTACAATAAACACACTATAAAACAGCATGAAAATAAATGTTAAACTATTAAATAATATAAAGAGATGTATAGCTCCAACACTTACTTTTTACAGTTATGAACAGAGTAACTCTGTAAGAAGGACAGAAGGACAGACACCACTTGTTCGGTCCCAGCTGTGTGCGTCACTTTTTAGTGTCCGTTGTGTTTTGAGATTCTTGCAGCGTTTTTTAATTTGCAGTTTCGTTTATGCAGCTCTTTTAGTAACACTGGGCATGTGTTGTCAAGTTGGTGAACATGTGTCTTTATTTGCGTGTGTTTTGAAATTGCAGTGCGTTTCTCCAAATGGAAATGTTTTGACGCGTTTTAGCGCGTGTGCACCCGTCGGCCACATAGCACTTTAACCTAAATATTTTACAAATGAAAATACTTTTATTTACATCACTTTAAGTACATTTAATTACAAATACAACCTACACAACAGAAAGTACTGTTGTGAATGCAAAACAAGGGACACGACAGAGACGCCAAGTGGAGCAGACGTATTCGGGTTGGCTTCAGTTTGCAACCTGCATCTGATGTATCATGCTCACGTAGCTGCTGTGCAGAAAGAAAAGCATTTTACTTCCTCTGCATTATTAATCTGCTGCTATGTCGCTGACACTTTGCAAACTCTCACGCTATGGGAATACTCATACAGTATGTACAGTCGCTGTCTTACAGAGAGAGGAGAGAGCAGGAGAAACATTTGGGAAGCTATTTTTACATCATGACTACAGGGTTAGGATTTATTTATAGCAATGGATTCATATTAATGAAGATTAATATTTATTTCTGGCGTCTCAGAGGAAAATCAAACCCTCACTGCTTTGTTTTCCCCGATTTTTCACAGACACACATATTGGAAACAGGAGGATGCATCTATTTATTCATGTGCATGAGCCAGATTTCCTGTCCGTACATAACAATATGAAGATCTGAGTGAATAGCAGTGATTGTTTCTCTACAGTCTATCAGCTGATATGCTCCACCAGCTTACCCTATTTGTGGCTGATATGCTATTTTAAGTGTCATCTCCCTCCAAGATAATGGTTTTGTGTACTGTGAAGCACATGGGTTCGACATGCTGTTCATCACTGTGGTAATTATTTCTGTCAATGGAAATTAGCACAGATGTGTGGAATAGAGAGATAACGAGACGACGATTATGCACACACACACACACACACACACACACACACACACACACACACACACACACACACACACACACACACACACACTCAGTATACAAAGGTGTCTGAATAATGAGTGAATATATACAAGATAAGAGGACACCCATCTCATTAATAGTCCAAGCGTTGGTATGCAGACTTAATTACAGAAGATGTATGTGTGTGTGTGTGTGTGTGTGTGTGTGTGTGTGTGTGTGTTGGGTGTGTGTGTGTGTGTGTGTGTGTGTGTGTGTGTGTGTGTGTAGTGCCAATTAGGCTATAGTGTGAGTAACTTGAGCTTTAGCAGATGACAAGTGGTTCATCCATGACAATAATGTACCTGTTAATCCCATTCAATTATATTTATTTAATATCAAATAGGCGGCAGTAGCTCAGTCTGAAGGGACTTGGCTTGGGAACTGAAGGGTCGCTGGTTCAAGTCCTGATTAGACCAAAAATATGAAGTGTGGAGTAGCTGGAGAGATACCAGTTCACCTCCTAGGCACCTTGAGCAAGGCACCAACTGCTCCCTGACAACCTGGCAGCCGGTTTTCTCTGACACTTCTCTATAAAAATGCATGTTTTTCATCTGTATTCACTAGGGCTGTCAAGTTAACGCATTAACGCGTTAATAACGCGTTAAGTGGCGTTAATTTTTTTTAACAAAAAAATTAACGCCACTAATTATTTTAACGCGATTAACGCATGTGTATTCTTTGTCCTCGGTCGCCCCGTAGTTTCAGAGCGCATCGAGTTTAAAATACCATCTATTCTAAAGGTGATGCTGACAGCCCCGCTCCTGCTGCCCGCTTGCGGCAGACCACACTTCCACGCTCACCGGCAGGCACCGACTGGCTACTGGGAGGATTTCTTTATGGATTTGTTGTCAAAGCACTTCAGATATTCATTGCTATCGGGATGTTAAGAGCATTCCATGGAATATAACAAAAAGTGTATCTCGAGCCGGTTTCTCAAACTTACCTACCCCACCTTTAATTATTTTTTTGTCACATTTGTGTTTTACTATGTGCGTTGTTTTTGAAACTGCAACGCGTTTCTTTAATGCAAATGTTTTGGGCTGTTGTTGGCCACCGTATTTCTTATCACATTTGCCATTTTGTCAACCAAATCTAAACATCCAAGTTCATGTCAAGCATTGATTGAGTCCTTTGTTCAGTTGCATGCAGGATGACCATTCACCTCTAGCCTCTGTGCCAAAAAACTGTAGATGTACAGACTCCACTGACCTCATGGGAGCAGGTCAAAAATAAAACCACCCTGACAGCCACTAACAGTCTTTAAAGCTGCAGAGTGTTGTGCGTGTGTGTGTGGGTGTGTGTGTGTGTTCAATCACAGAGGGAAAAGATGTGGGCTCTGAGAGAAAGAACGAAGAAAACAACCAGTAGCTAATGGCTCTCCCACGGGGCCATTACTTACCACAACTCTCAGTAAAAACTAGGGAGCCACAGGGGAGCCGCTATTAGGAAACCTTGAGTCTTTATGGCGCGTTTCCACTGCAGGCCTCGCTCGGCCTCGCTCGGTTTGGTTAGGCCTTATTAGGCCCGGCTCACTTTAATGCTGCGCTTCCATTACAGTATAGGAACTGGGGTAGTTACTATAGTAACGTAGTGTAGGCGGAGCCGTGACGTCATCTTCAATGAGAGCCCCAGAAAAACAACACAGCCGTTAGCTCTTAGCACTCAGAGCTCACAGCTCCTCATATCTGTTCAGAAACTTGACAGAAGTGAAACAAGTACAAACCACAGACTGCCTGTGTCATGGCGAATACAGTCGCTGCTTTATTTATGTCTGTAGGCCGTTGTTGTGAGTGTGGACGGTCGGAGCATATACTGCGTTAGCTTAGCCAAGCTCCATTTAGAAAACACGCATTTTAAAAGGGTTTTCTCTGCCGTCTGTCTGCAGACTTGTCAAAGCATTAATTCATGGTTGTTACTAACCGGTATCAGTATGTTGTTTCTTCGGCATCATTTAGAAACGTGTATTACAATTAAATCACGGTCAAATATGTTCATCTTGTTGTAGTTGTAGCTCCCTTGCCAGCGATTCTCTCTCTAGTTTAGCATACTCAGCCCGACTCAGCCTGGTTGTTGGCCCGGAAAGAACCTCGATTTTATGGGGCCAGAAAAACTGTGAATTAGGACCCGCTAGCCGGTACTAGGCCAAGTGGAAACGCAACCAAAAACGGGCCCCGCATGGCTCGGCACGCTTAAAGCGAGCTCCCCGCTGCAGTGGAAACGCGCCATAACAACACTGTTGAAGCAGCTCTGCCTCCTGTCGCGCACAATAAATAAAAGTGATAGTGATGTGCATGTGTCAAGAAGAGCAGACTAAAATGATCTACCCATAACTGTTGAAGCCTTCTGCTCACTGTGGTCCGATGCTGTCAGTATGTCTCAGCTGTGAACTCACTGACACTCAAAAAGGATTAATATAATCGTATAGGAGATGGATATAAGGGCGACAGAGTTGCATAATGACGAAGCAGAATATCACCCAGGGCAATAGAAAGCAATTATTTTCATAATCTAGTAATCTGTCGATAGTTTCTGGTTAATCATTTGGTTTCACACTGTCTTGGTTTAGATGATGTTATCTGGTGTTTGCAGGCTATCTGAATTGATGGTATAATGTAAACCTCTATTTTAATAACAAAGGTGTACCACAGGGTTCTTTGCTGGGTCCGTTATCATTTACAACCTTTCTACGTGGTATTATTAATCCAACGCTTATATCTATTTGTATGCAGATTGTACAGTAATATGGGTCTTCTTGAACTGAACTGGACTTTCTTTCTTTCCCCGTATCCTCACATGTTTGCCAGCTAACCAATCAGAGCAGACTGGGCTCTGGTTTCAGACGGAGGGTGAAAAGAGGTGCTGCAGCACAGGCAGTATGAGAAAAATAAAGAGCTTTTTGAACATTAAAGCATGGAGACATGTAGAGACACTACATACTAACATGAACCTGAAAATTAGCAGAATATCTTTTTGGATTTATGAATTGTGTTTAAAAGTTGTTTAAAGAAAGGAGAGATTAACAGTAAAGAAAAATATCCTTTGAGAAATCAAGTCAAAAAACTGAATCCACTTCTCTCTTTGGTCTTGCTGTGTTATTTTTGTCTTAAATTGCTCATTTTGAGGAGCTGGACGCCAGGTATGTGGATATAACACTTACCCTTCAACATTCACATATGTACCTCTCTTAATGCTTCCAGCAAGGGCCAAAGGTTTTTCACTCATCTCATATATTTGTGTGGTTCCCTGAGGAAAGTAAAATCATGTTGAAGCAGCTCATCTTGAGTTTTGAACACGGTTCGTTATATATTTAAGGTGGAGAAGCTACTGCCCTACATTTTCTTGTGTATGTAAACATTTCATAGACCATACTTTCCTTTTATGGCACAGAATAGCTATATTTGTGTTTGCAGAACACGCTTTGTTGACCTCAAAGCCACTGTGGTTCGCTTTACAGAGATCCATTAAGGCACGATCTAAAATTCATGTGGGTTTGAATACAGTGCATCAAACCACATGTAAATGATATGAGCAAAAATCCCATCAACAACACACTAGGGTGCATTTCAAAGAGAAACGCGTTTGATCTCAACACATGAATATTCTTGGAGGTCGTTATTAAAAAACCCAAATGTAATTTCAACCTGATAAAGATCAATTTGTTTTGACGTGTTTCCAACCAGAGCTGCATGGAGACTATTTAATTCCTAAAGCTCAAACGGATCACAATCAATGATCATCGATCTTAATGTAGGAGGGGAGACACAGACATACCTGCACGGGAACACACACACACGCGTACACACACACACAGACACACACACACACACACACATGCACACATGCACACACGCATACACACAAACACATACACACACACACACCTGCACGGGAACACACACATACACACACACACGCATACACACACTCATACACACACAAACACACATACATACACGCACACACACACACACACACACGAACATACACACACACACACACACAAACACACACGTAAGTACAATATAAACATTGTCTGTCAGTCTCTTTAATGCAATTAAATTCTGGTCCACTGAGCCATCCATCCATTCCCTGATCGATCCATCCTTCAGTCACTCCTTACTTCATTGGTCCAGATGTTCATTCAGCCGACCCTTCAGCTCCACACACACCTTTCCACCATCTTTACATCCCTTTATCAATATCTCCAACTGATAACAAGGATCTGATGAATCATAACAGTCTTCCGGACCTTATGGGAATACATATTCATATGCTAATCTTTTAATCTTGTATTTTATATCTGTCTTTTCTTATTTTAATGTTTATTCTCTGGATCTTTTTTTATATACACTTTGTCATTTGGATTGTTTACTGCATGCTGCAATTTTACAATGTGTTTTAATCTTAATTTTTTTGTTGCATTATGGACTCCTCATTGGGAACACATTCAGAGTTTAACACACTGAACACACACGCACTGAACACACACACACACACACACACACACACACACACACACACACACACACACACACACACATACACACATAAACACACACCTACACCTGCTCACTGTTATATTTAAAGGCTATTGTGTGCGTCACCATCCACTGTCTCTTTCTCCTCCAATCCTCTGAAGCACGAGCCATGATCTCATTTGTTAATTGTTTACACCAGTAGGTGTGAGCCGTCTGTCACTCACTATGTGTGTGTGTGTGTGTGTGTGTGTGTGTGTGTGTGTGTGTGTGTGTGTGTGTGTGTGTGTGTGTGTGTGTGTGTGTGCTTGGTGTTGGTAATAGTGTTTTTTCAGTGACACATCCATCTGAGGAGTGAGGTAAAGCAAGTGTCTCTCTCGTTGTTGTATTAACACAATGCTTGGAGAAATCTATATAATCCTAGATATTGGTCTGAAGATACAGCAGCCTGAGGACATACTGCCACCGTGAGGTCAATATCTGCTTGAATAATGATATTTAAGTAGTGATATGTCTCAACTCTGGGCTACTTTAGATTCAGATTCAAAATGCAAGCCTTTATTGTCATATAACCAGATTGTTCAGTAGACAAGAAATACTGCAAAGAAAGCTTTTGGAACAAATAGATTGTTGGTTATCGGACAGCTGCTGTGTAATAATAACTACATTTTTGTTCAGATATTCCTTTCTTCTATTTTTTTGTTTATCCAATTATTTTGGCCACCATTATCATGACATTTAGAGTTATGTCCTTTGCATCATAGAGTTTTGTATATCCCTTTAAATGTCATTTGTCTATTTTCAACCTGTCGATGTGGCTTTTTTGTGTAAAAAAACTAGCTACTATAACCTCGGTTCTAGTTAATTGATATGACTACACTGTGAATACATTGAAAACGTCCTTTTTAGAAGCTTTGATTCTTGCCTTCCTTGTACATAATTGCATTCGTCAATGTACTGATTTTACCGTGTTTTAATTGAAATAAAACTAGCCTTTTTTCCCATTTTATCATCTTATTTGTATCTCCCTTCATGCCAGGTCAGGTAAATGTGGTCATCATTGAGTCCAGCAGACAGCGCCACCCTGCGGCGGACATGTTGAACAACAGCTGAATGCAAAAGCGAAGCTGCGATGATTTTCCCTAACGTGTTCCCGTAGAACGCTGCTGTCATGTCTGCCCCCTTCATGGTAAGCTACCCTTCAAATTTCGACTTATTAATACAGTAGTTCATACTATTTAAAAACATTTACCTACACAGTTTAGAGTGTAGACGTGTTTATATTCAGTTAAGAGGCTGAATGCTGTTGTTAGTATGTTGCTGGCTGCCTGTTATCAACATGTTAGCATTAAAATGCTACATTAGCCTTAAAGCCACCTATGTGATGTAGTTGTTAAGTTATGCAATGTTTTCATATTGAGCAATTTATCAGGGATTGGTCAGCAACTAATACGGCAAACTCACAAAAAGGAAAAATGTAATGTCACCTTTCAATGGATGCAGATACATGCTATCATACTTAAAAGGTACATTTAAAGCCTACTCATACATGCATACCTTCAGTAAAGTATATAGCATGATACAATGATGATACAATACACAGTTCTTAGGATTTAGCAGCCAGGTATATATTACAGTTATTAACGGCATTTATATATTGCACATAGTTTATTGGTATCTAGCAGCAAGGGGTGATAAAGTCTGTGTTGTGGTGAGGGGAATAATGTTGTGATAGGGAATGTTTTTTTAAATGTCTTGAACTCAAACAATAACAGAGTGACTTTGAGCATGCTATCGGCTGTTTGTCAGACTCTTTATTTGCATTTGATGAATTGAAATGCAATACATTCATTTAAAATGTGCGGTGTATCAGCATTTAAAATGGAAATAGCTGCGCAGCTTTAAAAAGGTAGCGTTGTGCAGAAATGTGAAGAAAACAAATCGGAAGAATATGCAACATTACAGAGCGTAAGGAATGAGACAAAGATACACGTGTTTGCGTCACACACACCTTGATGTAATGCATGTCTATGGGAGGAGTTAAGAGTCCTCTTCTAACACGCGATCAGACAAGAGCTGCCGGACAGTACGTTTCCTGTACATATATTTCCTTTATCATTTTATAATAACAAATGATATTTATATAAAGCCTTTCAAGGGACCCAAGGTCGCTGTACGTGGTGGACAAACAGACAATCAAAGGGCAAACAAAAAATAAAGGAAGCCGGGGGACCAAGAAAGGGCTCGGGCCCGAAGCAGGCCAGGGTGAACAGGTGTGTTTTTAATGATGGTTTGAAGATGTCCAGGGAGGCAGCATTACGGATCTCGGCAGGAAGTTCATTCCAGCGGGTGGGGGCCGCAACATTGAACGCCCTGTCACCAACAGTTCGGAGGCGAGAGCGGGGGATGGAGGAGGCCCGTGTCTGAGGACCGCAGACTCCGAGAAGGGGTGTAGGGATGGAGGAGGTCCGATGAGTACCGGGGGGCGAGGGCATGGAGGGACTTGTACGTGAGGAGGAGTGTTTTGTACTGAATCCGGGACTTGACCGGCAGCCAGTGGAGGTGGATGAGGGTGGAGGTGATGCGTTGCCATGGCTTGGTGCGGGTGAGAAGCCTGGCGGCAGAGTTCTGGACGTATTGGAGCCTGTCCGGGGTTTTGCTGGGAACCCCGGACAGGACTCCATTGCAGTAGTCCAGACGGGATACCTTTTATTTTAATTTGTATTCTATTTTTATCTTTATTTTCACCCTGTGTGAAGTGAGTCCTGTTTTTCATTCTGACACTGTTGCTGTTATTAACGCCTGACTTTCAGAACCAGGTTTATCACCAGGCAGGTTGACACGTACGAGGAATCTGACTTGGTGTCGTGGTGCATACATAAAAGTAAAAAACACAGATAGAGAACTATTTTAAGAAGGCAAGGCAAGTTTGGTTCAACACCGGCTGAACAACATGTGCTTACAGTTAAACGTTATAAACAGTATGCAGGATGTTCAGTAAACGACCGTCAAAATCGAAGGATCCAACGTGTTTTTAAACGGATCAGAAATAGAACGAGTCTCCCTCTTCAAGTATCTTGGAGTCATACTGGACTCAAACTTGACTTTTAAGAAACATATCAAGAAAGTATCCAATACTATTAAATTCAACTTGCAACATGTTAAACAAATCAGACCTTTCTTAACTGTCAGTGCTGCGAAGTCAGACCTCCACTGCATGCTTCTATCCCCCAGCTGTACACGAGAGCTGTCAAGGTGTTTGACAGAAAGCCACATTCATACCACCACTGTAGCATCCTTGATTAACACAAGTTCTTGAGTTTTGACCATTTTAAGTCTTTTAAAAGTATGTGTTTTATTTATAAATGTTTACATGGACTGCCCCCCCCCCCCCCCTTAGGGGAGTTCATCCACAGAAAGCTCACTGGACGCTGCACTAGGTCAGAACCCAGAGGAGACTGAGGTCCACCGCAGACGGACCACTTTTAGTCAAAATGTCCTCTCCATTAAAGGCAGCTCTTTGTGGAATAGCCTCCCAGCTGAGATACGGGATCGTCCCACTCTCAATAGCTTCAAAGGTCAACTCAAAGAATGGATGAGAAACAAACAGACGTGTAATCACCGCTGAATGCACTTTAACACAGGGGTATCCCCTCTCGCACTTTATATGTCGTTGCTGCTATATTGTAAATACTTGTGTATGCTGCTCTTGCTCTTTCTGCATATCCGTTCCCCACACTGCTCCCCGGGCGCCGTTCAAAATGGCAGCACACTGCTCCTAACACTAGGATGGGTCAAATGCAGAGAAACAATTTCCCCACGAGGGATTAATAAAAGTCCATCTTAATCTTAATGTATTTATTTTTGCTGTGTATATAAATGTCATGTTCTTATATGTTATGTGAGGGACTACGGATGGAAATTAGCTCAAAGCTAAAATCCGGCATATTTACACTTGAAGCATTATTTGTCTTAAGTGTTCATTAATGTGCATCGTCCCTCTTCAAATAAACAATTCAAGGAAATGAGATAATTTCCCCAAGGGGATTAAATAAAGTTTCATCTTCTCTACAGTCTCTGTACAGATGTTGCCAGCGTTCGGCTCTCCTGGTGGTCTCCAGACGGTCGTTGAGCTCGGTGTCTCCCCCCAGCTCTGTGTCTCCCCCCAGCTCGGTGTCTCCCCCCAGCTCGGTGTCTCCCCCCAGCTCTGTGTCTCCCCCCAGCTCGGTGTCTCCCCCCAGCTCTGTGTCTCCCCCCCCTCTGCACACCAGGTTCCTGCTCTACCTCACCCAGCGCTTCTACGATGTGGAGATGCTCCAGAACTGGAGTTTTCTGCGGAGGTGGAAGAGGGTTCAGAAGAGAAATACGTAAGGAAACATTTTGGATGTCTTAAACATCGAGAAGCTTCCAAACCAGTGCTGCTGCTGCTGGTATCTGTTACTGGGAGCAGTTGTAATGGGATGTGTCATCAGATCAACATCTGCATTTATCCGTTGAGATGAACTGACTCAGGTTTAAAGCTGTTCCTGATTCATGCACACATTTCCTGGAATATAGTCCAACTAAAGGTCAATGCACGAATACAAAGAAATCCTCCAAAAATAAATGTGCATGTAATAGTTCAAGTTAAGAAATGTTTAATATTGGTTATTGTAAAATATTAGTGAAGGGCCTTATAAAGATTTAGATATTATATTTATAGATTTTATTGTGATATCAGACCAAATATTGTCTTAGATTTTGTATATATGGCATTTAAAGGCTGCATTACATTAAAGTAAAGTCATTTTATATTTGTCTTTACCAACTAGTCATCACATTCAAATTATTGATGGTTATTTAGCAAGAAATGTAATTGTGTAAATCATTTTTAAAGCTGTTCAATATTGTCAGAATATTGATATTGTTGTATGAAGTAAAGTGATATCTGATTGTCTCAATATCGCCCAGCTCTATTTCCGTTCCAGTTTGTGAAGTTTCTGTATCTTTTTGACCTTCGCTGACTTTTCCCTTCTGTCTCTCACAGTTACTATGGTTACACTCAGAAGAACTACGGATCAGACATCGCAGCAGCGTACTACATCCTGAGTCTGAAGGGAGGGTTCAGGTAAGACATTAAACAAATATTATTTTGTCCCTCACTTCTCTCCCGGTGTTAGAGACAGTTTTTGGTTTAGTCTTTTGTGAAAAAGCCAAATATATTCTCCTAGTGGCTCCCTCTGTAGTCGAGGGAATATAAAACACTACAATTCCCAAGGCAACAATATATGGAAGTTAACGTCAAGACATATTACAACTAGGGTTTCCGTTAGCCGGTATTTACCGGTTTTACCTGGTCAAATTGAATAAAAACCGGTAAGTTCAAAACCTGCCGGTCAAAATGTCCGATGCTCCGATCGATTGGCCGCCTGATCATTATCAGCCGATATCCACTCTTAATAGTTTGATCTGTGCTCTCTATAGGCCGATCAGGAGAGCTGGGTCTGATCGATATGGACATAAACGCGAGTGAAGTGTAACCGGACGCGAGAGAGCGCTGCATGAGAAACTGACGGGCTGTCAGGAGAGAGGGAGGGAGGAAAAGAGAGGATCCGTTTCTCCCGTGTTATTATTCAAAGTTAATGTAAACTTTGAATAATGTAGTTCATCTACTACAAGTAGTTTCTTTGAATGTAATAATGATGTTGTTTGTGGAATCATTTATTGAAAAATGAATCTGAATTTCTCGATCTTTTACGATTATAAACTGACTCCCATTAACTGAGTTTTAAACATCAGCATATCCGGTCATAGTCCGGTAATTACCTGCTAACGGAAACTCTGCTACACAATTCTTATTATTATTGAAACATGACCGGTAAGTTTCAAATGTGTCCGGTAAAATAAATTCTGTTCGGACATTTGACCGGCGAGAAAAAATCCTAGCGGAAACCCTGAGTCCCAACCTGTAGACACAACCATTGGTACACCTTTACAGTATGTATGAGGCTATTCTTGATGCTCCTCCATCTTGCATTAAGTTGCCATATCTCCTGTAATAATGCCGCATAGGGGATACAGTGTTAAAATGTTCCGCTGTGATCCAGTTTCCATGTGTTCTTCTGCGTTGTGTCCTCAGGTTTGTCGGCCAGTCAGAGTGGTTCATTGCAGATCGGAGGGGCAAATTTAATTGGGCTTTCTTGGATCACAGAAACATACCCCTGGAGGAAGTGAACATGAACTACACAGGCATCAACTACAGAGGGCTGGACAACCTCGGTAAAGAGGGGTTTTTCTTCCTTTCAATCCAACTTTTCTTCCTACTATATCCTCACTTTCTGTCCCTCTTACCCCGTCTGACTCCCTCCCTCAGAGGAGCAGAAATCGTTGCGGACTCTGTCATTACGAGGATGTCCTGAAGTGAACGACTGGTTTCTGGCCAGGCTTCACATGTTCGAGGACTCTCTGGAGGAACTGGACATCTCTCACTGTCCACGCATCACGACAGGCGGCCTGGCTGCACTCAGGAATCTCAAGTTAGTATCCGAACACTTGAAACTTCACCAAATCACTTCTTTTTTATTATTACGCTCATTTTCAGGTTCATATCAGTAGGGATGTAACGATATATCGAATATCGCGGTAAATAAATGTCTCAATACCGACGTGAGACTGACAAAATCTACCGCGAGATGGTCCCATTGAGATCATCGATCTCTTTTTCAAGGGAGACCTGTCCAACACGGCAGCAAGTAGGTTACAATATGAACGTAAATCAACAGACAACACAAAAGGACATGGTATTTTCAGGGCTACATGTACACACCTAGAGACATTGACAAGTACCAACAGTATATTTATATCTCTGTCAATAAGCCTCACCTTCTTGGCAAACACTGTATTGTTTTTGAAGTGGTGGAGAGACAATGCACAGTTTGACCCACTGCTGCCACCCATGGTCAAAGCATCTCTCTGTCCCAGCAACATCAGTACCAAGCAAGAGAGTTTGTTCCACAGCAGGGGGTTTTGCAAACGCCCAAACATCCCAGCTTCTACCTGGAAATGTGGACATGCTCATATTCCTAAAGGATAACCTTGATGACGCTGATGAGAGTGGTTGAGTGAGAGTGAGTGAGTGAGTTGAGTGAGTGAGTTGAGTGAGTGAGTTGAGTGAGTGAGTGAGTGAGTGAGTTGAGTGAGTTGAGTGAGTGAGTGAGTTGAGTGAGTGAGTTGAGTGAGTGAGTGGTGAGGTGAGTGAGTGAGTGAGTGAGTGAGTTGAGTGAGTGAGTGAGTGAGTGGTGAGTGAGTTGAGTGAGTGAGTTGAGTGAGTTGAGTGAGTTGAGTGAGTGAGTGAGTTGAGTGAGTGAGTTGAGTGAGTGAGTGAGTGAGTGAGTGAGTTGAGTGAGTGAGTGGTGGTTGAGTGAGTGAGTGAGTGAGTTGAGTGAGTTGAGTGAGTGAGTGAGTGAGTGAGTGAGTGAGTGAGTGAGTGAGTTGAGTGGTGAGTGAGTTGAGTGAGTTGAGTGAGTGGTGAGTTGAGTGAGTGAGTTGAGTGAGTGAGTGAGTGAGTGAGGTGAGTGAGTGAGTGAGTGAGTGAGTGAGTGAGTTGAGTGAGTTGAGTGAGGTGAGTGAGTTGAGTGAGTGAGTTGAGTGAGTTGAGTGAGTGAGTGAGTGAGTGAGTGAGAGTTGAGTTACTTGAAAAACTAAAGTGAAACTTGATTTATTCTATTGCAGGGTCTGATTATTATATTGTTGACACTTTAAAATACTACTATCTACTAAAATGCTGTACAAATCAGATTTATTATTTAATAAAGAAAAACAAATTCACATTTTTTTATTTTTTATTTCAATATCGCAATAAATATCGTACCGTGGACTTTTTAACGCGATATTATCGTACCGTGAGTTTTTGGTATCGTTACATCCCTAGTATTAGTGTCTCTACTGTGACATGTCTCCATGCTTTGATGTTCAAAAAGCTCTTTATTTTTCTCATACTGTCTGTGCTGCAGCACCTCTTTTCACCCTCTGTCTGAAACCAGAGCCCAGTCTGCTCTGAGTGGTTAGCTGGCCGGCTCTGTTGTGATTGGTTAACCACTTAGAGATGTCCCGCCCCTTAGCCTATCACGTGCAATGTGTTGGAGCACCATCCAATTGTTCCGGAAGTAAACAATGGAGGCTTTTCAGGCAGAGAGAAACTCCCTCTGGAGGGAACTTTGGAATTTAGATCTCGCCGACCATTTACATGCACCCTATAAAACCCCAACAAAGCATAATAAGGGCTCTTTAAATGTTCTCACTGTTTGTTGTGTGCCTGTTCTTCAGAGGACTGAAGCGTCTGGATGTGTCGTCCCTCCCTGGGATCTCGAGTCCAGGCGTGGTCATCATCCTGCTGGAGGAGATGTTACCAAAGTGCGATGTCATTGCTAACGGCTACGACCACACGCTGAGGGAGGAGAGCTGAAGGAGGAGCCCATGTGAAGGACGGACGTCAGAGGAATCCAGAGACTTTGTTCAGAAAGAGAGAGGGTCTTCTGTGAGAGCTCAGTGGTCGGACAGAAAGTCTGCTTTCGTGCTATGGAAACATTAACGATACAATCATCACAGATTAACTAGACACAGACAATATCCAGCATCTTCATTTTTCAATGGACATCTGCACAAGTCTTGTCACACATCTAATTATGTGAAAAATAAAAAAAATCAATAGTAAGGAACAAACATGTACTTCCTCAAGTTTGTTAGACATCTGTCCTCTCTTGTCGGATATAAATCTATATGGGTACAGATGTATGTCTGTCAGTCTGTGTGTCTGTCTGTCTGTCTGTCTGTCTGTGTCTGGATGGATGGATGTCAGTCTGTCAGTCTGTCTGGATGGATGGATGTCTGGATGTCAGTCTGTCTGTCTGTCAGTCTGTGTCTGTCTGTCTGTCTGTCTGTCTGTCTGTCTGTCTGTGTCTGGATGGATGGATGTCAGTCTGTCTGTCTGTCTGTCTGTCTGTCTGTCTGTGTCTGGATGGATGTCAGTCTGTCAGTCTGTCTGGATGGATGGATGTCTGGATGTCAGTCTGTCAGTCTGTGTCTGTGTGTCTGTCTGTGTCTGGATGGATGGATGTCAGTCTGTCTGTCTGTCTGTCTGTCTGTCTGTCTGTCTGTGTCTGGATGGATGTCAGTCTGTCTGTCTGTCTGTCTGTCTGTCTGTGTCTGTATGTATTGAGCAAATTGAACCTTGTGCATGTGTTTTGTTTGCAGAAATGTAAACATGATTTGAAATATACTGAATAAAGATTGTATTTCTCAATATCATGATATCAAAGACACCAGAACTATTGGGAGACAAGAAATAACTCGGATGAGGCAATCGCTGCTACTTGTGTATGTAAAGATGTCCTCTGCAATGCTTTGGTAGACATTTTTTAAGTGAACAGAACTTGTTTTATGAGCCAGTCCTACTTTACAATGCATGTTGGGTAATATTGCGTATTTTAAAATGTAGATGTTTCTTCTTCTCCACGTTTATTAACTTCTTGTTGATTATATAGACTTGTATGTGACACTCAGTGGTGTTAAGTAACATTTTCTCAAGTCCTTGCCAATATCTTTGTACTTTACTTAAGTTACCTTTTGAATGCAGGACTTTTACTGTAACAGAGTATTCCTACACTCTGGTACTTCTACTTTTACTTAAGTAAAATACCTGAGTACTTCTTCCACCTCTGGTTTTACAAGCATAATATTGTCTCCTATAAAGTTGATATGTGGCATATTGTCCACCTTAATATCCGTTTATTTAATAGATAGAGTTGTATGTAGGTGACATTTTAAAGAACCTTTAATTGTAGAATAGTTAAACACCTGAACAGTTGAAACGACAACCTTAATATTCATCCGGCTGCTACTTAAAAAATATTTATCTATTTACCTATCATATTTCAATAACTTGCATATAGACTATTATTGCGCTATTCATTTCACTTTTTAAACTATTTTTCTTTTTGTATTACTATTTACTTGCACTATATTTTCTATTCATCTGTGTTTTGTGTTGCACTGTTGGAGAAGCCTGTGACACAAGATTTTAATCGGCATAACTACACTGTAGCTATGTTCGTATGACAAATAAAGAACCTTGAGCCTTGGTAGGAACCTATTACCTCATGGGAACTCGGTCACCACCAACCCGGACCGTGTTTCTGACGGACAACAACAACCGAGTGCTCGCTGTAGCATAAACCAGGAACCTGTCGTAACTTCGTGAAATCTGGGATTTAAATACATTGTCAATCAGACCTTTGTGGTGAAAGCGTTTCAGTACACGGATAAATGTCTGAAGCATCAGGTAGGAAGACTGTGTGATGATAAATGAAGCTTTAATTTAAATAAATAAACGGTGCTACACTGAGCTAGCCATAAAGCTAACAGCGCTTTAACTCGAAGATACATTTTTTGACACAAGTGATATTTAATTTCTCAATTTTCAGAACGTCCTAAAAAAGAAGAGGAAGAAGTTACGCCTGAACCCGAGGTTAGAAACATGTTATTTGTATGTAGCTAGACAATGTTAGCGAGTATCGAGTATACATTCACAATGTCAACATGTCAATTCCTCCAAAAAAAATTAAATAAAAACAATAATAAAATGATACATGCATCAAAATATATATGAAACACTAATAATAAATACACTATTTATCGAGTTAGCGATTACTTATAGGTGGGGTTATTCTACTCGGCTGACTCAGCTTTCCAAACAAACACGTCACTTGTCATCGTCTGACTTCCGCAGATCTGGAGAAGAAGGCAGCCATTCACTAGATTACTGCCTGTTCTCTTTATTGTGCATCCATTTTAATGTCAGCATTGTGGGGTTTGTTTTGTAGGAGGACTCGGACGACAGCAGTGGAGAAGAGGCTGCAGGAAACACAGAGAGTATGTGACTGTGACAGTGGTGCAAACACATCAAATAGAAAGTCCAGCTAATAACAACAGCTGCTATATTATTACACTGTTATTTGTAATGACATTAACTCAATTAAAGTACAATGTTAAGGTGCTTGTATTTACATGTTATGCTACTTCATATTTCCACTCCACTAGAATTTCGAAAGCAAATATTGCACTTTTTACTCCTACTTCTAAGTTAACCCTATTCCAGTATAAAAAGTAATAAAGTTTGCTACAACTTTTTCAGCTGAACATTTTAAAGGATGTAAACATTAATGCATAACTTATTATAATCCAGTGATTTAATATATATTACTCAGAAAATAGGACGTTATGCATAATTACTACGTTTAGTTGTTGTTCTTTACTTTTAACTGAGTATTTCAACACTAGTATTAATAGTTTAACTTAAAGGGGACCTATTATGCAAAATGCACTTTTTGATGTCTTTTATACATAAATATGTGTCCCCGGTGTGAACTTACGCAGCGTCAGCAAATAAAACCCTCTCTCTTTTCCTCCGTACCCAAATCTTTTAAAAACGGGGCTACAACGAGCGGATACAGATTTGCTGCCGATATGACGTCAAATCGTCCCACAGAGAGTTGCTATCAGAAACAATGCCTGACGTGTTTTGGCCGCAATCTCGTCTTTGTTTACATTAGCTAGCCTCGCTAACACTCAGAGCTAACCTGTACTGGAGAGCATGTGTTTAAAAAGCAGGAAATAAAAAAGGAACTCACCTTGTGATAAACCCGCAAGAGAAAAAGCATTTGAGCTCCATACTGTTTCAGACATGATCCTTGATGTGGTTTAAACAGGATGGCGTTTTATCACTTTATCTCTGGTAGAATTCTGATCAGGCATTAGCTCCGCCTCCTCTTTTTTTTTTTTAAGCTAAGGACCCAACATCTGCGTTTTTCTAACAGGGCTGCAAAAGAGAGGTTTGAGCAGTATGAGGCATGGCTACAACGGGTGATCTGTTTGGTATTTGAGGCAAAAAACTTCACAGACATGTTTTGTATAGGTATGGCCCTACAATATATGTTTCCAGTACAGCATGATAGGTCCACTTTAATTAAAACACTGGAGTACTTATTATACATCTGCTCCAACACAACATGTTTGATTCATTCCTTTTGAACTTAACGATCCTATTTGTTTATTGTGTCTGAATGCATTGCATTGTGTTTTAATGTTACTCTCTTCATCTGGTTGTCCTCAGTGGACTTCCTGCGTAACCTCTTCTCCAGCACGCTGGGCCTCGGATCACCAGAGAAAGTTCTGGATGATCTGACTCTGGAGGGAGTGGCACGATACATAAAGAGCGGCAAATGTGAGTTTGTTTCCGCCTATCCGTTAGGGATGGGAATGATTCAACCAATATCTTTTTATGGGAGGGGTAGCCTAAGTTGATTACATATTATCAAATGGATTCATTAAATGACAGTGCCAGAAAAATATCATATAAAACTTGGTTTGATTTCTATATTTATTTGAACATTTATTTATTTATTAAAAACCATCATAGGTGTTGGGGAATAATGTGCCCTGCATGTCCTCCTTCACCCTCTGACGCAGATGACCAACCTTGAGCAGCCGTTATCTCCCATAAGGAGGGGCTTCCCAAGCAAGTTGTTGATGTCACCAGTTTGTGACCGGGCACCTCTCGGTCAGAGATAGTTATTGTTGTGGGACACCTGGAACACATCCTTCTCGGGTTGTAGAGGACCCCGAGCCATAAGAGACAACAACTGTGATTCAGTGTCCTCAGCTGTTTAATCTGTCTATTGAAGAATGTTGATTATCACACTCTGAACTAGTTAAACCCTCGAGCTACAGGAGGGCTCTTCAGAATTGACGTGGCAACTCTACCGTGAAGTCAGAACCTCTGACTCTTGGACTTGTTTTGTGAATTCTCCGGCCGAAGCTCCAAATAAACCGTCAGTGTTTGACATCAGAGCTCCAGCTCTCCCCGTGTCTTCTTTGAGTCGGTGACTCCTCCTGCATTGCTCTACAGAAGTTCCCCCACAATAGGATATGTCAATTTGGTTAATCGGTTAACATAATCGGTTTTTTTGGGGGGTCGAATATTCGAATATAAATTTGCTTTCAAATGTCCATCCCTATTATCCATCACATCATAGTGGATTGATTTTCTCCTGTTTACATATTGCATGTATTATATATATATTAGAGTATGAGTATTTCATGTCAAATATGTCTCTGCCATCACACAGGTAAAAACATCATCTGCATGGTTGGAGCTGGAATATCCACATGTGAGTGTCGAACCGGGAAACAATGACTTTTGAAAGCATCGTTTTGTTGTTAAGTGTTTAAAATGTGACCATCAATATCCTCTCCGTCCACAGCGGCTGGGATCCCTGATTTCCGCTCACCAGAAACTGGGCTGTACGCAAACCTGCAGAAATATAACCTGCCTTACCCTGAGGCCATCTTCCAGATCGATTACTTTAAGGTGAGTTTTGAATTATTATAATTTACAATTCGATACACAAGATAAGCTAAGAGTGTAATGCCAAGATAATGCACATTTAAGAACGGTCTGAAAGCCGTTTGAAAAGTCACGTTTGAAAAGTCACGTTTGAAAAGTCACGTTTGAAAGTTGGGACCTTAATCTAAACCAGTGATTCTCAAAGTGTGGTCCGCGGACTGGTGGTGAGCGCCCCCTAGTGGTCCGTGAGTATATTGGTAAAATGTCACATTTGAAATAAATAAATACATTTAAGTTTTCCGCACTCTCGCGGGAATATCTCCGCAATGGAGCGAGCTTAAGTTTCACTTTCGAGTGCAGGATATAGCCCAGAAAAACACCTTCATCACACATGTGGCCACTCGTTTGTACCATTTTCAGACGATCTGTAAAAAACGATGTGTTTTTGGATATTATTGGAGTTAGGTGGTCCGCGAGTCCTTGGAATGAAAAAGTTTGAGAAACACTGATCTAAACTAAGAATCAAAAAACACAGCTTACCAAACCAATGTAATAAAATGTCTCCTTCTTCTCAGAAACATCCAGAGCCTTTCTTCGCCTTGGCCAGGGAGCTTTACCCAGGACAGTTTAAGGTAGTACACCACACATTGCTGCCTTGTAAGCCTCTTATTAATTGTTGAAAACTGTTCGAAATGAACAAATACATCAGATATTCAAGTATAAAATCCAACTTCAGAAAAACAGCCTCTTTTTGTTATTGTTGTTTAGCCGACAATCTGTCACTACTTCATGAAGCTGCTGAAGGACAAGGGTCACCTGAGACGCTGCTACTCTCAGGTAGGAGAACACTTCACACTCAATATGTCTCATATCTTATTTCCTACCTGACATCCAGAATACTGAGTCTCTCTCCATTTTCAAATCACGTCTTAAAGGTCCCCTATTACCTATTTTCATCAATATATTATAGCTCTCAGATACAAACACGTCTCTGAAGTGATTGGCTCCAACCACCAAACAGATCATTGCAGCATTACCCATAATCCCCTCTGTTTCAGCCCTGTTTCCAAAGTGCTGATTCTCTGTCTGTTACTTTAGATGAAAATAAGGAGCCCCTCCCCACGCCCCTCTGAGAGACATTTTTAAAAAGAACACAATGGCCGCTTTCACACCTTTGCCGTACTTAGTTCCCAGCACTTAGTTCCCCCATGGAACTAAGAGCCGATCGCGTTCACACCGGAATAAGTTCCTGAGGGAAGATTACGCAAATGAAGCCGCTGACGTCACTTCTTCTTCTTCTTCTTTAGGTTTACTGGCAGGCCACAAACCACTTCACGGCGTATACTGCCACCCGGAGTACTTTTCCCGTTTAGTTCCGATAGTTCCTGGGATTTTGCGTTCACACCTAAAAGAGAACTTAGTTCATGATAACTTTTAACCCCATTTTCAGTGCCTGCTAGAGAGGTGGTACTTTCCTGGGGAGAAACAAGTACCAATTTCTGATTGGCTGGCGGATTGCAAACCACGCCCCGTAAAACTCTGAAAAGTTTTGTGAAGCCGCCATTTTATTATCCTCGCATTAGCATTATTAGCATTAGCATTAGCCCAGCGCAGAAACGCAGAGCAACACAAAATAAAACATGGGAGTGGTGGAGATGAGGAGGTGTCGGCGTTCTGGCGATTTACTCGGAAGGCTTCAGTAGAAGCTGCTGCCAGTCCCTAATAGGTGACCTTTAAAACATATCTCTTCACACTGGCATATCCGCCCTGATCACACGTCCTCTGTTCTTTTTATTGATTGATTATATTGTCTTGTTTTGTGTACCTTGTACGGCGACCTTGAGAGTCTTGAAAGGCACCTTTTATAAATATTATATTGACGTATATCCGTGTTCATTCAGAACATCGATACCTTGGAGCGAGTGGCCGGATTAGAGGGAGAGGATCTGATAGAAGCTCATGGAACGTTCTTCACGTCTCACTGTGTCTCCTGCAGCAAGGAGTTCAACCTGGACTGGATGAGAGGTTCGCTTCCACTGGCCTTTAGAAAGAGAAAAGCTTCTGGTTGTTGAGCGACTGTGATTCCGACCGTTTGAGACTTTAACCACCTCTCTTTGCTTTGTAGATCAAATCTTTTCTGACGACGTTCCCCGATGTGATGGGTGCAGCAGTTTGGTGAAGCCAGGTCAGTTGATCATTGGCCATTTCATCCAATGTATTTGATGTCCCTTGTTTCTCTTCCTTAAAGCCCGTTGGACCTTTCTGCACACCGTCTAATATCTATCTTACTCTACAAACATGATATATGTGTCCCTCTTTATCTCAACATGTCTTTGTCCCTATGTGTCCCTTGCATTTTTTAACCCAGACATCGTCTTCTTTGGAGAGAATCTACCTGTCCGGTTTTTCACTTCAATGAAGATGGTGAGCACACAGATACAGATGTGAAATTGCAAACTGATACACACATGTAGAAGATTTGTGTGTGTTTACATGGTGGTGGTTTTCAAGGATGCATGACTGGTTTAGAACATATGACATAACACCTCTGTAGGAATCAAAATGTTTACACTGTCTTTATTTACCTGTCAGGACTTTCCTCGCTGCGATCTGCTCATCGTCATGGGAACGTCTCTGCAGGTCCAGCCGTTTGCAGCTTTAGTCGGCAGGTACTGCAGATCTAGTTTCATGTCTCCTTGAAGCTGAGGGATCTCTCCCCCACATGTTTGCAATGTATCGTTCATTGCTCTGGTTACTAACATATATATATTGTATTATTATGTATTTGTTTCAACAAGGACCATGCATACATTCATCTCCGAAAAGAGAGGGGAGGAGTTATGCCAGGTCAAGTACAGGTCAATAAAATAATACATAGTGCAGTTAAAATATAATATTACAACACAGTTCCAATGTTAAAACTCAGATTACAGTGTCATTAATGTTCGCATGGCTGGTTGCTTAATATACATTTGGTTGCACCATAAGAGAAAGAGTGAAAGTCAGTCGGTTTTAAATTCAACTGGAAGAATATCCAGTGTTTAAAGGTCACCTATTATGCAAAATCCTCTTGTTCACGTATTATTTATTAAACATGTGTCCCCTCTTCTTCATGTCTCTTCTACATCAACATGTGTCCCCTCTTCTTCATGTCTCTTCTACATCAACATGTGTCCCCTCTTCTTCATGTCTCTTCTACATCAACATGTGACCCCTTTTCTTCATGTCTCTTCTACATCAACATGTGTCCCCTCTTCTTCATGTCTCTTCTACATCAACATGTGTCCCCTCTTCTTCACGTCTCTTCTACATCAACATGTGTCCCCTCTTCTTCATGTCTCTTCTACATCAACATGTGTCCCCTCTTCTTCATGTCTCTTCTACATCAACATGTGTCCCCTCTTCTTCATGTCTCTTCAACATCAACATGTGTCCCCTCTTCTTCATGTCTCTTCTACATCAACATGTGTCCCCTCTTCTTCACGTCTCTTCTACATCAACATGTGTCCCCTCTTCTTCATGTCTCTTCTACATCAACATGTGTCCCCTCTTCTTCATGTCTCTTCTACATCAACATGTGTCCCCTCTTCTTCATGTCTCTTCTACATCAACATGTGACCCCTTTTCTTCATGTCTCTTCTACATCAACATGTGTCCCCTCTTCTTCATGTCTCTTCTACATCAACATGTGTCCCCTTCTTCTTCACGTCTCTTCTACATCAACATGTGTCCCCTCTTCTTCACGTCTCTTCTACATCAACATGTGTCCCCTCTTCTTCATGTCTCTTCTACATCAACATGTGTCCCCTCTTCTTAATGTCTCTTCTAACATCAACATGTGTCCCCTCTTCTTCATGTCTCTTCTACATCAACATGTGTCCCCTCTTCTTCATGTCTCTTCTACATCAACATGTGTCCCCTCTTCTTCATGTCTCTTCTACATCAACATGTGTCCCCTCTTCTTCATGTCTCTTCTACATCAACATGTGTCCCCTCTTCTTCATGTCTCTTCTACATCAACATGTGTCCCCTCTTCTTCACGTCTCTTCTACATCAACATGTGTCCCCTCTTCTTCATGTCTCTTCTACATCAACATGTGTCCCCTCTTCTTCATCGTCTCTTCTACATCAACATGTGTCCCCTCTTCTTCATGTCTCTTCTACATCAACATGTGTCCCCTCTTCTTCATGTCTCTTCTACATCAACACGTGTCCCCTCTTCTTCATGTCTCTTCTACATCAACATGTGTCCCCTCTTCTTCATGTCTCTTCTACATCAACATGTGTCCCCTCTTCTTCATGTCTCTTCTACATCAACATGTGTCCCCTCTTCTTCATGTCTCTTCTACATCAACATGTGTCCCCTCTTCTTCATGTCTCTTCTACATCAACATGTGTCCCCTCTTCTTCATGTCTCTTCTACATCAACATGTGTCCCCTCTTCTTCATGTCTCTTCTACATCAACATGTGTCCCCTCTTCTTCATGTCTCTTCTACATCAACATGTGTCCCCTCTTCTTCATGTCTCTTCTACATCAACATGTGTCCCCTCTTCTTCATGTCTCTTCTACATCAACATGTGTCCCCTCTTCTTCATGTCTCTTCTACATCAACATGTGTCCCCTCTTCTTCATGTCTCTTCTACATCAACATGTGTCCCCTCTTCATCATGACTCTTCTACATCAACATGTGTCCCCTCTTCTTCATGTCTCTTCTACATCAACATGTGTCCCCTCTGTGGAAAGAGACTCTGAAAGTTTCAGGAACAAAGATTCTCTCTCTTTTTGATCTATTTCTATAAAAACCTGTCTGAAAATGAGCTGATCAGATTTTGGCCACTTTATGATGTCATAACGATGTTTTGTCTTGTGTAACCATTAGCCAATCAGCAACCAAGGTACCCCCCCCCCCCCCCCTTATCACCTGAATCTCCTCCTAGAACAGGGGAGTCAAACTCAAATACACAGTGGGCCAAAATAAAAAAATGGCTATAAAAACAACATTAAACATTAAATAATCAGCTGCATTCATTTCTTATGGCTCTATCTGCAGCTTCATTTCTTATGATTACATTTCTCCACAGGCCAACAACAGCTTCAACAAAACTATTCCCCTCAAAGAGAAACCAAACCTGCCCTGTTGTCGTGAGAGAGAAAGTGCAGAAGGAAGCATCCTTTGAACTCAGTGTGCTGCTCTGTGATGCTAGCTCAGATACTTGGCATCTCATCTTGGGTGCAAGGTCATCAATGTTTGGGCTCAGGCTCTGAGCGGAGGAGACCCTCAGGATGGAGTGAAGGTGTGCGTGCAATATACCGGCGGGCCAGATCTCATAGGAATTAGAAATTAACCTGCGGGCCGAAATTAAATTCACCAAGGGCCAGATTTGGCCCCCGGGCCTTGAGTTTGACACATCTAGACTAGAGCACCATTGTGTTCTTTGTAACCAAATGTCTCTCAGAGGGGCGTGGGGAGGGGCTCCTTATTTTCATCTAAAGTAACAGACAGAGAATCAGCACTTTTGAAACAGGGCTGAAACAGAGGGGATTATGGGTAATGCTGCAATGATCTGTTTGGTGTTTGGAGCCAAACACTTCAGAGACATGTATATATCTGAGAGCTGTGATACATTGATGAAAAACTGTATAATAGGAGACCTTTAAGTCATTTGTTTCCGTCCCTTTTTCCCTGCTCTCTCTCCTCTCTCATTAGAGTTTCTAAAAGTTGCCCCAGACTGCTCATAAACATGGAGAAGGCCGGGCAGGTGAGCGTTTCCCCCTCCATCAAACATTTCCTGCCTGTACGCCTATTCTTTACGTCACAGATGTATTTCCTGTTTCCTCCGCAGGCGGATCCTATGCTCGGGCTGCTGGGTTTTGGAGGAGGCATGGACTTTGAATCAGACAAAGCGTACAGGTGAAACAGAGAGACTTCCTGTCCCAAATTGTTTGGTTGTTTACCTTTATTGTACCATTTCAACTTCTTATTCTGTATCTAGAACATCTGATTGCATCTATCCAATAGAGAATCATCCAGATTATACACAGATCAGATTAAAGGGGAAAGAGATTATTTGGGATGATGAACAGTTTTTAAGAAATGTATCACCTGGGTCAACATGATGAAATAATCAGTAATGGTTGATAAACAGTATATCATATTAAATGTAATGTTAAATGTGCATGTATTTTGTCCACCAGTTTGAACTAAGCATCAACTTCCAGGTTTGAAAAGATACAACTAAAATGACCCTATACTTTTCACTTGGTTTATTTTCTCACTAAACATTTTTCTAGTACGTTCATGCTCTCAATCTTCTTAAATACAGCATGATGTCCAGAGTGTGATTTATTATGTAATATGTTAAAGCAGTGTATGCTTTAGGTCTACCTAGTGATTGACAGGTTGCTAACAGAGTTGTTTGGTTTGGATGTTGTCAGTTTTTATAACTTTAACCCTGTCTTGGTTCATTTTCAGTAAATGTTAATTGTAACGTCTTAATTCCCAACCTGTGGGCCTTGTCCCCCTAGTGGTCTGCAAAGGCATTGCAACTGGGCGGCCAAATTATTTTTATTATTTTTATTTTGTACAGGCTAAAGACACAAACATGGACATAACAATAACACATAGGAGATGACATTCCCATCTCAGACCAAAACAAAACAGAAGAAATAAATATAGTCAGTAGGACCACTTCAACATTTCACAAGCAAAAATAGGTTGACAACCAAATACCACCAAAAACACAACATGGCAAGCACATGTATTGTTCCTTTAAATCCACTCTTCGTTAGAGCTCATTATTTCCCATGTCATGGCGTGTTCAGCCACCCTTTGATTTGAATCTACTCTTCAAACACCTTAAATTAAGATTACTCCTTGATTGAGTTTTAAAAATATGTATATATGTATTTATGAACTGTGTGCGGTCTTCATCTAAAGGCCCAAATACAATATTAAAGGGTGTAAATGTAGATTCAATATTTGCCGCCAAATAATTTGCAAAACATTATTTATGTGGAAACATTTTCATTATTAAGATCTTTTTTTTTTTTAACCCCTTTTCTTTCTCTTGCTTGATCCTCCTTAGCAACGGTCATTACAGTCTTTAGCAACGGTCTGTTCTACTGGATTAACAACGTGTCAAACGTTTTGAATTGGCCAATCAGAACTTTATTTAGCCTCCGTATTGTTTATGGTTGAATGTGGGCTGCGAAAAAAAATGTGATTCTTAAGTGAGCCCTGAGTTGAAAAAGGTTGGATATCAATAAGGCCCTATTAGGCGTTTGGATACACTTGGGTGACGTCACAGCGGCTACGTTTGCAGTTTGCCTTTCCGCCACCAGAGGGAGCCAAAGCATTCACTTTGACCTGTGCTTCATTTTCTGGTTCTCTCATCATGTAGCTTAATTCTTATTAAACTCACTTTCTCAGTAATCACAGAAACAGTCGACATCCAAACATTGTTGCTTGTTGACGACACCAATGACAGTTTGTTGAGTCATCTCTGACGGCGCATGTTGACAAAACCCCTCTAAAACGCCCGGGAAAGTGTTGTAATATTAGATTCAAGGCTTTTATTGTCATTCCTCCATAGCTACAGTGTAGTTATGTCGATGACAATCTTAGGTCCCAGGCTCCTCCAACAGTGCTTATGCTCTAGAGCTGGAAAGAAACACATGTAATGGAGATGTGTCTGTTTTAACACTGTGTTGTTCTCCAGAGATGTAGCTCACATCAGTACATGTGATGACGGCTGTTTGGCCCTCGCTGAGCTGTTGGGATGGAAGGTAAGTTGCACAATTATCTGTCATTGTTCATGCTAATTCTCACATCTTTGTATTTGTTACCTCTACTGTAACATGTCTCCATTCTTTAATGTTCTCGTACTGTCTATGCTGCACAAACACATCTATACAACACACTATAGGAAAGGGAATAGGGCCTCTTAAAAGATGCATTTCTTGTTTGAGGACAATCCATCTCCCAAATCACACACACTTACCCTAAATACTCCTGGACCGTTGAACAACAAATACAGTAATGGTGTCATGGCCAATGTAACCACCGCTGTTATTCAAACAGTCACTTTGGAGCATGGTTTGTTCACATGCCATTAATTGCCTGATTTATATCATATTTGACGCCTAAAAGCAAAGCTAAATAGATTTTGTATTGGCTGTTTACTGTATTTTCTGATATATGGAGTGATACAAAAAGAGTGCCTGCTCTAATTTGAGTGGTATTAGGCATGTTAAAGGTGGGGTAGGTACTTCACTTCAGAAACACTTGTTATATTCCATGGGATGCTCTCAACATCCCGATAGCAATGAATACATGAAATGCTTTGACAATAAATACATAATAAAATATCATCTCTGGAAGCCGTGGCGCTGTAAAAAGCACGACCAATCATCTGAGCCGGCTACAGTAACTGGATGGCCTACCTGCCTGTCAGCCTTCCATCGGGGCACAAACTGATCTCGTGCCCTCATTGGTCATGTGCGCGTTGTGTGTGTTGGAGGAAGGGCTCTGTGAGGAAGTCTGAAGGAAGGGGCAGATTATCTCCGGTTGTGTATTTTTCTTCTTTCTAGCGCACTCGAGCTGATTTCTCCATTCTTACCCTATCTTTAAAGGCCTGTTATACAGATATTGAATACTATTGGAAAGGGGAGAAATCCATTCATGTTCGGATGTTATCGTCTTTGCCTTCACTAACTGTACGGAGGCTCAGTCACTGGTACATTTTTATATACAAAGCCATGTTAGGGAAACTTCCATCCTACATCTGCTCCCTGATCTCACGGTGAATTGTAAGTGGCTACTGCCTGAGATCGAATGCTGTGGTTTTATTAAATGTGACAACTGCTAGGACTGTCTTAGGGAAGAAAGCTTTTAGATGCGCAGCTCCTCTGTCTTGGAACAGTCTGCAATTGAAATGGAAACTGAGCAATTTGGTTCCACTAAATGTTTTTAAAGCTCGGTTGGATGCTACTCAATCGGAAGCTGTTGGTATCTGTTTACGTGGATAGTTATTGTAAATTGTAGTGATGCTGTAAGATGTCCTTTTGTTGTTCTGTTTATGTTTCATGTGGAACCTACTTGAGCAGGTCTCCCTTGAAAAAGAGATCAATGATCTCAACGGGATACACCTGGATAAATAAAGTGTAAACTTCTTCCCCCCCCCTTTTCGGATGTGTAATTAAGTAGATTATTTGTGTATATATAATTTAGAGTCAGTAATATTTTTTGTTTATCAATTTGACAATGCTTAAAGGTGGAGTAGGTAAGAATGGAGAAACCAGCTCGAGTGCGCTAGAATTTGAAAGTACGCAACCGGAAAAAATATGCCACTTCCTTACAGAGCCCCTCCTCCAACACACACGAACGCGCACATGACCAATGAGGGCACGAGATAAGTTTGTGCCCAGATGGAAGGCTGACAGGCAGGTAGACCATCCAGTTACTTTAGCCGGGCCGGCTCAGATGATTGGTCGTGCTTTTTACAGCGCCACGGCTTCCAGAGATTACATATTATTATGTATTTATTGCTGTCGGGATGTTGAGAGCATTCCATGGAATATAACAAAAAGTGTTTCTGAAATAAATTACATACCCCTCCTTTAAGTTTGTATAGTATAATAATTCTCATGTTTCATTCTATGGTTTCATTTCATTATTATTAATTTTTTTGTATCATTGTTTTACACATTAGAAATAAATCAAACCAAATCAAAATCCTTTATCTGTGCCTTGTCGTTTGTTCCAGGAGGAGCTGACGGAGCTGGTGAAGAAGGAGCACGGCAGGATCGACAGCCAGGACCAGAGAGAGAAGAGCGAAGGAGCGGCAGCCAATGAGAGCTCTGCATCTGAGGCACCAGCGGCTAAAAAGGAAGAGTAACTCGTCCTTTTAGAGAAGCTAATGGAGGGATGTCAGAGTTTCGCTTGGCCCTTAAAGTGAAATCGTGATACAAAGATTTTGGAATTGAAGCTCATTTTAAAATGTCATTCTGAACAACCTCCATCTTGAAATCACTGTGTGGAAGGACTCGGGGAAACAAACACAAGTCGTTGAGAGGCTGAAGTCTGACGCATGGTTGTCTTTGTCTGATGCGCTACCAAAAACACTTTGCTGAGATAAAAAGAATCTGGGAAATATCTTAAATTAAAAAGGCTCTGTTATGCTTTTTGGCTTTCTCCTCTGCAGTAGGTTTCTGTGCATGTCAATGGTCTGAACAAACTAAAACACATTGTACCTGATTGGCTAAGGGGCGGGAAATCTCTAAGCGGTTGACCAACCACAACAGAGCCGGCCAGCTAACCAATCAGAGCAGACTGGGCTCTGGTTTCAGACAGAGGGTGAAAAGAGGTGCTGCACAGGCAGTATGAGAAAAGTAAAGACATTGTTGAACATTAAAGCATGGAGACATGTCCCAGTAGAGACACTAAGTACTGATATGAACCTGAAAATGAACAGAATAGGTTCCCTTTAATGAAAAACATTATAATATTCACCCAAATATTATCTGAATAATCAAAACGTTGCAGACTTCAAAAATAGAGACTCTTCAACCCTTTCGTCCACAATCACCTCGGGCACAGGTGAGCACATCGAATATCCATTTGACCAACCCATAGTGATCACACAATATTCAATTATATTATAATACCAACATTTAACAAACCTCACGACCACAACGTTCCACTGTGAGATGTGTGGCTCCTGCGCTGGGTTTTAAGCTTATCAATTGCACTTTACTGACAATTATCTACTTTCCTTATTTGTTTTTTGCATAATTTGATTCCTCAGCTGTATTTTTCTTTTAAACTCTATGCATGGTTTGCAAAAGACGGTGGCAGGGTAGAGTATAGCTGGTGTTTGCAGAGCGTTAAGGTCAAATCTACCAAATCGTAGCATTTGAATCATCTATGCTGAATTATATAACAAAGACTACACTGATGTCTCTTAATCCCTTTTTAAACACATGGCGTGATTTGGGTTAAACCACTTTGTTCAATTTAAAATCACATACTCAAATCTGTCCTGTCGGTCAATGACCTCTAGATCAGTGGTTCTCAACTGGTCCGGCCTCGGGACCCACTTTTTACTTGGTCAATACATCGCGACCCAACATTTTGAAGCACTCAAATCTATTCAACAAAAAAACGTGCTGTAATATATACACTTTTCAGCATACAATATTAATAAAAGTGAAGTACAGTGCATATTTCCCTTATATACCTTCACAGAACTAAAGTATGCTTTTAAAAAAGGTTTAATGAGATGATGGAATCAAAGCTGAACTATATAAAAAGGCACACATGCTGAAATCCCAACCCCAGCAGGGGGGTCTGGGGGGATTTCCCCCCAGGAGATTTTTAGAAATACTAACATAAACTATGCATTATGTTACACTCTGAGAAGAAAATAAATAGATGTATTACTACCCGACATGTTAATAATATTTTATGCCATTGTTTGTTTTTCACTTTGTTCTGACATCTTGCTGCGAGAAGAGCAAAGAGGAGATAGTCTGTGTGACTTACTTTAAATTGTGGGTTAGGGTAGATAGCTCCCATTGTTCTGTGACCTGTCAGTCATCAGACCGGGGGTCATATTTCATTATGTGTTCATGTATATCTGAAGTTGTACCCATGGATGTATAAAGAAGAGTTCTACCGCAAAGTTATTCTCCGTGGGGACTTCCGGCAACAATCTTGATTCTGATTGGCCAGAAGACTCGAAAAAACATCAGCAAAGATATTTTATTGAGAAGATGATCACTACGTGACAGAAGTTTTCAAAACCGTTTATGGTCTCCGGTGATTCCAGTACAACGCCGACTGCATGCACAGCGTTAGAAAATCGGGCCTTCAAAATAAAAGTTTGACTTTTTCCCCCCAAAAAAAAAAATTAAATTCTATTTCTTTTTCAATTTTCTTTTTCTTCACTCACACATCCGCGACCCACTCCAAACGGTTCCGCGACCCACTTTTGGGTCGCGACCCACCAGTTGAGAACCACTGCTCTAAAGTATTTCACACGATGAACTTCCTGATAGGAGAGCGGAGGTAGTTGTAAAGTTTACAGTTGGCTATGTGGAAGTTTGAAAGTGTTTTATTGTATATTAACCGTGTCTTTCATCCTGACCCTCTGTTGGATTTTCTGTCATTTCTTTTAACAAAATGTCTTCGATGCAATATATGTTTTCATATTCTTATGAAACGGCAAACTGTACATGGTGCATACGACAGTAACTCTACTCTTGTCAGTCAAGAGGACTTTAGGAGCTCTTTGGTTGATTTTGGACAAGGATACACATTTAGTTTAGATTTTATCCTCGTTCAAATACAGATACGTTCACAAGACATAAGGACGTGACAAAGTTATCTGAATCTTGAGAATAGAAGGCATTAAGGAGATAGTATTTCAAATGTATGTTTACTAACAAGTTGTCTTAACTGTGACAATAAGTGCTTAAGTAAGGTGTAGTTAAGGAGATGTTGATTCATGGAAAATGATGTTGGTTATCTGAATTGGCATGATTTGTCGCATCATGAGGGTTTGGACACGGTCACATTACCATCTGTACAAGTTAATGTAAACCAGTTGAAAAATCCTGCAATAAAAGTAACATTTATAAAGCCGATGATGTCCTTTTGTCATTTTCAGGAAGGAGCTAATCCAACTCTGGTCATTTTCCAGCCTTTAGTTCAGGGGTGAGGAACCTCCGGGCCGTATACGGACCGCGAGACCATTTGGTACGGCCCTCGAGGTAATTTATAAACACATGCAAAAAAGAAAACAATTAAAGAAATCTAGACCGCATAATAATTAAACAAATGAGTGGCTGTTTTTCCTGGCCACAGTCAGGGTCCTTGAACACAACACGAGCCTAAAGTGTCATCACGTGGTATATGTCTCATGTTGCTCTCAAAGTGCACCAGATTGATGCTTTCAACTTCAACATTCAGCATGACCCCGGACCCCAAGAGGAGGTTAGGTCCCTCCAGCCATACAGACGGAGTTCACTCCATCACGGAGGGGTAGGGTCGAGGGAGTGGTTTGGGAGTGGGCCTTAACCACAGCTTGGAGCGCTTCTCTCCGCCATCCCCGCCGTGTGTTGCTGCATGAAGCAGCCGCGTGTGTGTAAACTGCCCCCTCGCAGACAGACGGGGGAGAGAGAGATCTCGGCCCAATCCCAAACCACTCCCTCGACCCTACCCCTCCGTGACGGAGTGATCTCCGTCTGTAGCCACACTCGCAGCTCAACGAGGCTTCCTCCTGTCAGATGGAGGGAGTAAACACAGCAGCAAGCTTTGGGACCGCCTCCCCTCTCTCTCCTCTCTCCCCTCCCTCCCCTCTCTCCAGCAGAAACAGGAAATGCCGTAACTGTATGTAACAACGGTTTCAAATCAGCATCTCTTAGACAAAAAGTTTAAATTAATAACTCAAATAAAACTCCAAACATCTTTCATTGTGTTTCAAAGCTCTTTTAGTTTTAAACCTGATGTTTATAAGCTTCTTAGTTTTTGCAACGGTCTGTAAATATACACAACTTTATAATAAAATGCACACATTTACCTTTTTCTAGACTAAACACAGGTTTGATCCTAAGTTAAAAACATATGAGGTCATCATGAGGTTGTTAACATCGCAGTTTATCAGTGGATGTTTGCTGGAACTACTTGTACACAGCGTGTTTCCTGACGGACACACACAGCGTGACTCCGGTCAGGTAGAGACCGGTCTCAAGTCAGCATCGCTGCAGACTCGCTGTTTGAGAGCCCACTCCCCCTCCACACCGCTCCACACTCGTTGCTTTGGAACAGCCCTCTATATGGCGGACCCTCCGCGTGAACGCGCAAACGGAGGGGTAGGGGTAGGGGTAGGGTGTAGGGGGCGGTTTGGGAATGGGCCCTCGTCTCGATTGGAAAGATCAAAAATACACCGACCATAGACGCTTTTGTTTGTCTTTTTGCATGTTAGAAACGAGTTGGCGACACTAAGACTGCGAGATAATGTTTGTGTAGCAATAATACATGACCTTTCTCTTTCTCAACTCGCTACTCGGAAGGAAGTCGCTGTCATATGCCTTGTGAACACTCCGATAATGCCTCTCCACGTTACCTTTCTTTGGCAAAGCGACGCTTGCTTTACAAATAAGACAAATAACCTTTGAATGTGGCATCACAGCTAAATATTCTCCCTCCCGTTCTGGGTGGAAGTGTCTTTAGCTTCTTGCTCGGTCCCGCACTCATTTTGTTGTTTGTCTCTTGAACTTAATTTGAGTTTTGCCGGCACTTGACTGATTTTGTATCGCTTTGCATTCTGGGTTAACAGACTGGAAAGCGATAGGTCGCTTTTTCTGTCAATCAAGTAAACTTCTGAATTAAGTGGCAGGGAGGCCAAGGGAGGAGGGATCAAAATTTGTTTTGTCTATTTTAACGGAGCTGGATTTTTTTTTTTTATGAATGACTCGCGATCTACCAGCATTGCCCACGCAGTCGACGTACTGAGCACCTCTGGTCTATAGTAACGCAGTGTAGGCGGAGCCGTGACGTCATCTTCAATGAGATCCCCAGAAAAACAACACAGCCGTTAGCTGTTAGCCCTCAGAGCTCACAGCTCCTCATATCTGTTCAGAAACTAGACAAAAGTTAAACAAGTACAAACCACAGACTGCCTGTGTCATGGAGAACACAGTCGCTGCTTTATTTATGTCTGTAGGCCGTTGTTGTGAGTGTGGACGGTCCCTGCGTTAGCTTAGCCGATCTCCATTTAGAAAACACGCATTTAAAAAGTCTGCAGACTTGTCAAAGCATTAATTTATGGTTGTTACTAACCGGTATCAGTGTATTGTTACTTCGGCATCATTTAGAAACGTGTATTACAATTAAATCACAGTCAAATATGTTCATCTTGTTGTAGTTGTAGCTCCCTTGCCAGCGATTCTCTCTCTAGTTTAGCATGCTCAGCCCGACTCAGCCTGGTTGTTGGCCCGGAAAGAACCTCGATTTTATGGGGCCAAAAAAACTGTGAAATAGTACCCGCTAGCCGGAACTACGCCTAGTGGAAACGCAACCAAAAACCGGCCCCGCACGGCTCGTCACGCGCAAAGCGAGCTCCGCGCTGTAGTGGAAATGCGCCGTAAGATCAAACAGACTGATCCACATACGGAAATGCAGGTGTTTAAGCAGCATCAGGAAAAGGCTTTAAACACAAGATAGCACAGGTAGGAGGACACACAAGGCCAAATAAGAATGAAGTAAAGGTATATAATTAAGCAATCATACACGAGAGGCCGTTCTTGAACGTCATTATTGGTACGACAGTACTGCGGCAGGACCGAGGCGCTTGCGCCGAGGTCCGTACGCCTGTACTGGAGTACCAATAATGACGTTCAAGAACGGCCTCAAGTGTATGATTGCGATTCTATAACACAAACTATCATTGTAATCAACAATATCGTAATATAATGTCATAATGTGTGCTAATTTGCTCCCAAACCTACGCTTTCTGCTTGAGTTAATCTCCGTCAGAAAGTAGTTCCTGAAAGTAGTTCCCACGGTAACGATAGCCGATCGAACACTCCTGCTACCCCGCTTACAGTTATTGATATAATTATAGTAAATAATATATTATTAACCAATTTATTGAAAACAATTTATTGAAAACAATTTATTGAATTAGGCTATTTAAATATCTGAGTAATCACTGTGTGGAATTAGCGGAACAAATCAAATCAGGCTGTCCCTGGTGCTGAAACATTTTGGGTTCAGAATGAAGGTGGATGTTCATGCTGCCATTAAAAGTGCACTTCTTGAAACAGCTCTCCATGAACTCCATGCCAGACCTGTGTGCAGGTGCTGCTGTGGTGTTCACGGGTAGGACTACGTTATAGGAAGAGCTTTCCTCCAGTGGCCGTTTCATGGCGTGTCCCGGACCGGCAAAAAGCGCGTTGCTCCACATCTTTCTGTTGTCTAGAGATGGAGCCCAGTAGCTGCGAAGCGATGACTCGTTTTTATGTCCGCTAACGGACATAATTTCTCTGGCCTCCAACCCTGCCTCCGCCAGCCACTGTATGCAGGTGCTTCTGACATTTTGTAGCTACCGATTTCCAACGAGAGACAATGTATAACCGTGTAACGGCTGTGTGTCGCTAAACGTCGCTATGGAAACCACACTATGTAGGCTCATGGAAGTAGTTTCGGTAGGCTAGTGGCGTGTGTAGGCCCCTGGATACTTTGTGATTAGGCACGTTCTATTTGACCGTTGTTTGAACGTGGAATCAAACACGCCTATTGACCAATCAGAGAGCTTGCTCAAACCTATGTGTTATAGAATACAATTTATAAAACGGATAAGTCAAATCAAGCAATCTGATTGGTTCTTAGCCGTGATATAATGAGCGTATATTACGGGTAGAATTGTAGTTACTTTTCACGAGTCAGTATCCCTCCGCTTCTGAGAACAAGCTACAACCGTTAAAACTGTGACATTACGTCCGTTTCGAAACTAACTAACTAACAAAGCTTAAGATGGAAACATTTAGGGTTAACTTCGACCTCCGGGGCCTTCCTATGGAGGAGTGGATTGAGCAGACGACATGCAGAGCTACGTGAAGAGCAGGTAGACCAACTGAAAACGAAACGAACAGAACACCGTGAAGCAAACCAAATGGGCAGTTAAGTGCTTTGAAGACTAGTGTCAGGATACAGCTGTGCTCATAGACTTTCAGACGTCGATAAAACAGCAGCTCAATGACATGTTGAGAGATTTCTATGCAACTGTCAAATAATAATAGCCAAATAATCCATCAACGTTGTCTGTCTAATATGTCCGCGGCGCTAGCTGTTAGTGTTGTTGCATAGCAACCACCTCGCACTATGTTTTGTGCAGAAGGCAACGGAGGGACTATTTTATTTTGAACATCATTATTTACTAATTAAAACTATTTAAATTGGAGTGTGTATTTTTCTTTCATATTGCCACACTTGTTAACCGTTTTATAAACACAACTTTATTGCTAAATCAACAATAATAACATTTTGTTAGCTGTATACATATGTACAAATATGAGTTTTCTTTTCTTTTTTTAACTTAGTTTTTATTTCAGATTCAGTTTCATTATTCATACATGTTCACATTTTGGTCAACAGTTTTTCCATTTTCATTTAGCTGTATCTACATAGCCAACATAATAAGAGATCAATACAAATAATAATAATAAAATAGACATGTGAAAAGATAAATACAAAGAAGGGAACAGGGTGCAGATGTGCCTTTGTATGCAGGTTGTTTCTCTACTTTTTTAAGTTCTTAATTGAGGGTAAATGCTTTATAAAATATGTTTATTCCCACAATAGATTTGGTGCAAGACACTGACTGAAAAAAGCACATCAAAGCAGCAATCATCACTTCCACTTTTGCTTTTATTTGAATGCATGTGATGCAAGCTCCTGATATGTGCTCTCATAGCGGCATGTCGGCCATTGACACCATGCAGATCACGGTGTTAGCAGGAAATGCTTTAAACAGAAAGTGCACGATAAAGAGAGACAGTGAGTGTTCTTGCCATGGAAACGTTGACCAATCAGCAACACCTCTGAGTGCGGTTTCCTCTGAGGAGGGCCTGTTGGCCAGCAGGGGAACACACGTGCATGTCAGTGAGGTAAAGTAGTGACATGAAACCCCATCTGTTCTCACTCTTCTGTCTTTTAACATCTCTAACGTTTGGAGTGTGTGCATCTGTGTGTTCATTCCTCCTGCTGCTGCTGCTGCTGCAAGATAAAAGGACACAGATCATCTCAGAGCTCTGGCACTGCATTGTCTTTCTGTTCTCAACCTTTTCTGAGCAGTTTGAAAATAGGCACTTGTCGCTTTTTAGAGAGCATGCAGTGTCTTTTCTCAGTTCACACACAGAGCCGGGTTAACCACATGCTGACTTGAGGAGGGGAGGGATGGTAAAAGTTCAGCTAGAGAACAGTTTCACATGATAATTGAAAGTGTGTTAAACGCCAGAATGTGCAGCACACAGAAGAACAAGGCCGCTGTCAGGCAGACTTCATTTTGAAATGTTCTTACACCAGGAGACGTCTTGAGGATGTGTTTCTGAGGATGTGCGCTTCCTATTTTGGCCCTGTTTGGTATTTTTTAGCTCTTAAGCAACGTCTTGCACACAGAGTCGGAGAGACCGAGAAGATTGCAACATGTGGAGAAATGTGTTAACACCGTAGAGAGGAGAGGAACTAACTGAACGACACATGTAAGTATCAGACATTTACATGGAGACTTTCACCAAGAGAATCTTCAGGTGCCTGCCTGCACTGTATTGTTGGTGATATGCAGACGTTATGTGGTGCACTCTAATCTGATGTTTATGTGCATGAATGTTAAACAGTTTAATCTTACTTTCATCTCATTTTCACCAGAAAAACCCTAATCTGAAACTAAATCTTGCCTGCAGGCTCAATCTTTTTTGTGACGAGTTGTTATTATTTGACTTGCACACTAATCTGATGCATGAATGTTACTTCAAATCTTACTTTTCCCTTTAAATTGCACCAGACAAATCACCATTTTAAACTAAGTGTTGCTTACACTGTTACTCTTGTTTATGACAAGCTGCCTTTATGTCACTTACAGGCTAATCTGATGTATGTGCAATAACGAAGAGCTAAATCTAACTTTAACTCTAAGAGAAATAGTGATTAAAAGTTCATATTGTCTTCAGTTTTAAGCATTTGTGTGACAAGCTGACAATATGTGACTAACAGGCTAATCTGATGTTCAGCATGAATGTTAAAAGGCCAAATCTTACTCTTACATTTTTTAATTCACACAAAAAAAATCATAATTTGAAAGTATTTTATTTCCTTGCAGTCTTAATCTTTGTTTTGATGAACGGTCTTTCTGTGACTTACACACTAATCTGATGATAATGTGCACGAATGAGACAAATCTATCTCAAAACTGAAAACTTTAACAAGAAAAATCAGTCAGCACTGTTCACCTGTGATTGATTGATTGATTGATTGATTGATTGAAAAGTTTATTAACAGCTTGTATATTGGGTACAGTACAGTACAGCTCAAAACATACAATTGTTAAGGGGATGCAGACCAGAGAAAGACTTTCGTCTTGTTTACATCAGGGTCCCCCATTTCCAATTCATCATATCATTTAAGACATGTAAGACATATTTGACAAACAGATGGGTTATTTACAATTTACATACAGGTGGTTTTTTACATACAGATTTCTTATTTACAATTTTCATTTTAGATTTCGTTCTAATACATCCTAACCGGACATTTGAGACCAACCAAGTCTACAGATATACAGTTAGTAACAGAGTCTAAAATGCGAGTATATACATAGATGGGTGGGGGAAGCTGTCCATTGTACGACAGGTTGAGATGTGTACCAATCCCGGGCCAGTTCTGCAATGCTCTCCCCCGAAGGTGCTCTTTAAGAGAGGCTTTGAAGGTAAGTATAGTTTTACTTTCCTTTACAGTTGTGGGAAGAGCGTTCCACCTTGATGTGGCATAATTGCGAAACGTGTATTCCCCCTTTTTTGTGCCAAATCTGGGTTTCGGCTGTTTTATGACTGACTCTCTTCATGTGACTCACACACTAATGTGCATGTGTGCAGACGGTGGTACATGCACGTCAGCGTGTCCTCAGATGTTTGCGTCCCGAGCGGCTCGTGGTCGGGTTAACGGGACGACGGCCATCCCGTGGAGGAGCAGCCAGAGGAAGCCGACCCTGCTGGAGCAGCTGAAGGGTTCAGAGTGCGCCTGGTGCCCCGCCGCCCCCTGGGAAAGAGATGGGGCCCGGGCGGCTCTCTGTGGGACGCCTGCTGGGGTGAGCTGATCACAGCTGCCAATCAAAGACCCGTGGTGGAGAGTAACCGAGTACATTTACTCAATTACTGTACCATAGTTCAAGTTAAAGATGCTGCACTCTGCGTTGTAACTTATTTTTAAGGCAGTACAATAATTTGTTGATTTGCTTCCTTACAAAGGTTAAAGGTAAGGCAAGGCAAGTTTATTTATATAGCACCTTTCAACACAAGGCAATTCAAAGTGCTTTACAAAAAATGAAAGACATTAAGAAAATGGCATTTAAAATCAGTCATTAAAAAGAAAAGCTAATAAAATAAACATTAAAAGAAAAAATACATGGATAAAAGTTACAGTGCAGTCTAAGATATGAATAGTTCAATTAAAAGCAGCGACAAAAAGGAAAGTCTTCAGCCTGGATTTAAAAGTAGTCAGAGTTGCAGCGGACCTGCAGGTTTCTGGGAGTTTGTTCCAGATGGAGCATAATAACTGAACGCTGCTTTACCATGTTTAGTTCTGACTCTGGGGACAGAAAGCTGACCAGTCCCTGAAGACCTGAGAGATCTGGATGGTTCATCATTTAGCAGCAGATCAGAAATGTATTTTGGGCCTAAACCATTCAAAGCTTTATAAAGAGAGACACATGCTGAGTCAGTCCATAGATCAAGAACACAAAACAGTTCTTTTGCCCCTCTGTCCTGGGGGTTGTCAACATGGATGTTAAAATCACCAACAATGACTAAACGGTCAAAGTCAATACACACTATAGACAGCAGTTCAGTAAAGTCATCATAAAAGCTTGCACAGTATTTGGGTGGTCTATAGAAGGTGGGGTCGGTAATTCACTTCAGAAACACTTGTTATATTCCATGGAATGCTCTCAACATCCCGATAGCAATGAATATATTAAATGCTTTGACAATAAATACATAATAAAATGTCATCTCTGGAAGCCGTGGCGCTGTAGAAAGCACGACCAATCATCTGAGCCGGCTAAAGTAACTGGATGGCCTACCTGCCTGTCAGCCTTCCATCTGTGCACAAACTTATCTCGTGCCCTCATTGGTCATGTGCGCGTTCGTGTGTGTTGGAGGAGGGGCTCTGTAAGGTACTTTCAAATTCTAGCGCACTCGAGCTGGTTTCTCCACTCTTACCTACCCTACCTTTAATATCTTAAGTTTTTTTTTCTCAACTCAGTATCACCACTATGCTGTTCAGCTGCTTCTAAATAGACTTGGCCACAACCCACATTTGTTTAAATGACATACAAACTAAATGTCATCGCGGGCCACATTAGCGTTATGATTCTCACTTCAAGACTATAAATATATCTACTCTATAATACTACATAATAACCTCTGCATTGCATGATTATTGTTTAAGTAATAACTTATTAACCTCATAAGTACTTCTGAAGGCAGGGGTGCAGGGGCAATAATCACAACAACAATTCATATAAAAATATATGATTGGTAAGAAGAACACATGGTTGTGCATTCATATATTATCAGTAGTGTAAAGTAACATTTACTCAATTACTGTACTTAAGTACAATTTTGAGGTACTTGTACTTTACTGAAGTATTTTATTTCTAATCTGCAGAATGAATACTTTGACTTTTTGTACTTTAAGTAGATTTTGATGCTAATACGTTTGTCCTTTTTCTTGAGTAACATTTTAAAAAGTAGGACTTTCACTTGTGACAGAGTATTCCCACACTCTGGTACTTCTACTTTTACCGAAAGTACGCGGCATGAGTACTTCTTTCACCTTGAATATCATGCATGGACGTCTAACAAAATCTAGAGGAAGACATTACTTTACTTAAAGTCTTCTTCACTGCCCAATGTTCATAATGGTTTGTTGAGCAAAGGATAGTTGTAAATGTGTGTTCATCTCTGAGCAGTTGTCTCTCTGCTTTCCCATAAGTCCCATAAAGCACTTTGAATTGCCTTGTGTTGAAAAGTGCTATATAAATAAACTTGCCTTGCCTTGCCTTGCCTTGCCTTGCCTTGCCTTGCCTTGCCTTGCCATCTCTTTTGCATTTACCCACTTCACATCACCCGATCATCTCTTAGTTAGTTTCTGCTCATCCACATATGTTTTACTTTAAACCGCGTAGCTTAAAGCTGGTCTGAAAAGAGGAAAGGAAACCTCCGTGAGGGATTCCTGCGTTCTTTACTGACATGTCCTGCAACAACAACAGCGCTATTCTCAGCTCGTCTCTGCAACAGGGCAGCAGTTCCTTTTTCTTTTTTATATCTGATAACACAGCGCTTTACTTTTGGGGCTAAATGCAGAAGTAGAGTTGAATAAAGCGCTGCGCAGATGAGAAAAATGACATTACAAAATGGATACATCTGCTGCAAACAGAGAATGTGAGTAGGAGAGAAAAAGATGTTAAAATTGATGTTTTTTAAATGACTTTCCACAAATGCAAATCTCTTAACTGGAAGTCCTTGACACGTGAGTATGAGGTCATGGGGGAGGATTGTCTGTTTTCAACTTTCACGGAAAAACCTGAGAGCTTCTTACTTTTTGAACATAGGTATGAAGTGGTTTATTTGAAATGCTGAACAAAACAATGTATTCATTCATTTCTTCTTGAATCGTTTCCAGTGCTTCTTCCTATGAATCAGATCCACACATGTTGCTGTTATGAATCAACAAAGTAGTTGCTCGTATAACATTTGCCTGTGTGTGTGCTCAAAGTGTCTATATCTGTATTTCTGTGCTCTTACAATGACAGCCACTTCCTGTGTGTGTGTATGTATCCGAGAGCACCTCTGAATTCAGTTGTGTGGTGATGCAACTGCATGACTGAGCCGTTGTTTTACACAACCTCATTATGTGTCAACCAACTGCGCTTTCTTTTACAACAAGTAATATGACTTTTGACGTCAAGTTTCCAACGTTGGAACAAAATCATGAGTTTTTAAATTGTGGCACGCTTAGGCGTAGGAATGTATTCTGAATTACTCAGCTAGTTGTCATAGCTCAGCTCCAATCCCTTCTGTAGGATAGTCTGACTTTTGACTAGATTATCATGAGGATCAATGGTGTGAAAAGCTGTCGTTACTGCCATTGACACACACTTTAAATGAATGTAATGGAACATATGGATATGTATATTAGTGCTTCAGCTTTATTTTAACAACGTTTTGACAAGAAACAACTATAACAACTGTGGATTTGACAAAGGGGAGGGTCTGAGCTGAGTGGGCCTTCACTCAGATGGTGTTTACAGGCCTCTGCAGAGTCTTAAAGCAGCTATGAACCCTGGGTAAATTAGTTGTTTATGAACCTGTTAAGCCCGAGATCTGGCTGCGGGGTGTTTGTTCATGAAACTGTGTCTCAGGGCTTCTTAATATCTAAAAACCTATTAATGTGTCATACCCATTTAACGGGAAGAAACTCGGCTAACTGACGATACAAACCATTTTTACAGAAACAAAACACAAGTCTCACAAGAAGACTTTAGGGCGTCTAAATGAGCCCTGAGCGAAAAAATGCTAACGCACTTAGCACAGAACTCAAGGCAAAAATACCCTTATTACTTATCGTAACTGCACATACAAGATATCAGATTAAAGCTGAGATTCCACAGATTCTATAGGTATTAGTTTTATCACTGAGCGATCAGAACTCGCGACAGGGGAAGCAAACACAGACATCACAACACGTAGCATTACGGAGCATTCAAGGGAGATCGTCTCACCGTAGCTGTTGTTCTGATCAAAAGTCGTGTTCAATGGCATTAAAACGATAAAAACACGGCTGAAGGTTAATCCAATGTGTCTGTGTCACTTTGAAATGATTACTGATAATCCATCATCAGATTTCATATTAGCTGCTAATGGAAGCCACCAGAGTGTATCGCAGCTTCCTGTTTTGGGCATTCTGGCTGTGCATCACTCATTCACCAATAGGTACTGTTTAGATGGATTTTAGGAACTTCCCTCTCGATTCTATTGGCTCTAACGGTTCAAAAGAGGTGTCAATCATCAAAATCGACCAATGGGTTCCAGAGATATGGAAAATCCACCCAAATGACCCCAGAAGTGTTTTTTTTGTGCTAAATCTCTCTAAAAAGGTCAAATGTCACTTGTTTTGCATCAATCTGGATACAGGGTACTTATTATATGTTATAGTTTGGATTCCTAAAGCTTTTAGTCTACCATCCCATCATCCAAGGGTGGTTTTCTCTATAAGTAATGTTTTCTTTGGACGGACATTATCATTTACATTTTTTTACTATGTTCAATCTGAATTTACTTTAAAAAAAATGATATTGATTCTGACTTTTCTACATCCAACTCACAGGTGTATCCTTGCTTTGAGAAAAAAGATTATTAATTTACCCCTTTTAGAAGTGAAGATATGGTCATTTGTTCTGGGAATGTCATTTTCGAGCCTGAGACCTGAAAAACAGGCTCAGGGTGGAACAGGTTAATGTTTGGTTACAACCTGCAATCAGGACTGATTTATAGATCAAACCTGTCGTAGAAACACACTGAGCTGATGCCAGGGGTGGGAAGTAACTAAATACATTTATTTTACAAGTACATATTTCAGGTACTTGTACTTTTCTTTCTGTGCCACTTTATAATTGTATTCCTCTACAATTTAAAAGGATAGACTGTACTTCACTATATTTATTCAACAGCTTTAGTTACTTTACACTGTAAATTCAGACTTTGACACACAACAAATACAAAATACTTTGAAATACTGTGTAGATTAAACTATCCAACATTAAGTACCTAAGACAATGAGTGAGTTGGCAGAAAATCATTAGCAGCACTTTTGCTAACTGTTTCTTTCATTTGAGTGCTTAGAATAATTGTATAGATGATTCAATATGAATATTTGTTTGAGTACTTTTACTCTCAATGCTCTTAATAAGTACATTTTCCTGACTACTTTCTCTTACCCCTCCTGTTGTCTTCGGGTCAAATCTGACCGATTTACTACTTTCATCAATCATAACTGTTTTACATTCGATTGCATTAAGGCTTTATGATATTCTTCACAGTAGACATTTGAACACCACTCTCAAACACACACACACACACACACACACACACACACACACACACACACACACACACACACACACACACACACACACACACACACACACACAGGACAATTTGACACATGTCCCGCTCTTATGTGCCCCTCCCCCCACATGGATCACACGCGATACATGTTCAGTGTCTGTTCTTTGTATATTTACTGCAGTTGTTCATGTGTACCAGTACTCTGATACAATATGTACAGTTTGAAAGGGTGTTAAATTAAATGTGGTGATGATTAATGGTTTTTGTGTTAATGTAATAGCAGTTAAAACAGGACCGGTCAAATTTGACTGCGAACACCAAAGTAAGGGGGGGAACACGAAGACAACAGGAGGGTCAAGAACCTTAATCAATGCAATGTATCTTTACAGAGTAGTATTACTTTCTCCAGCACGGGTTCATTATTTACCATTCTCTGTTTTAAATCAGTTCTCCTTTCCTTTTATATTTTGAGCCTGTCCTCTCACTGTTTCTCTATTTACCGCCTGGTTGCCGCGTGTAGCTTCCAGTACGAGCATTTAAAAGAAAAGGTCTTCCTGCTCAGCGCCTCACATACTGAAATGAGTCACTAAGTGTGTGTGTGTGTGTGTGTGTGTGTGTGTGTGTGTGTGTGTGTGTGTGTGTGTGTGTGTGTGTGTGTGTGTGTGTTTTTCTCTCCAGAGTTTCCTGGTTGTACGGGACTCCACGACATCTGTTCCCAGCCTACTGTGTGTGTCTGCAGGAGGAGACGATAATGAAGCAGTTATTGATTATTGTATCAAAAGCACAGGCACAGGTATGGTGCGTGTGTGTGTGTGTGTGTGTGTGTGTGTGTGTGTGTGTGTGCGTGTGTGTGCGTGTGATACAGTGCCCTCTGTGTGTGGCTTTCAGTGGGTATTTGTTGAGTCATTATGTTTGCAGCAAGTGGCAGATAACAGTTGCACGTCATAGTTCTGCTTTTTTGTTTTAAACTCAAGTGCACACTGCAAACCTGACAAAGCTGCGACAGGTGAGTGCAGTTAGTCACACCTCGTCAAACTGCACACACCGGTTCCTTAAAGACTTGAAGTGCAATACTGTATCTACAATCTAGAGATAAAGACACAAGTCAAGTGACTCCTAAAATAAACTACCAGTGTATCACACACGGCATCAGAAAATAACGTCCTTTCTGATCTGCAGATAGATTTAAAGAAGCGATCACATTCGTTAGAAGTCCCCTTTCTTTCTGTCTTCTTGGTACGCTCTGGTGAGTTTCCAGGAATGTGTTTTTTTCATTAGAATTAACTCTGCCTACTCTTTCTCTGTTTGTCGTGTCAGTCCTCCAGCTGTCTGAGTCTCGTCTTTCTTTCTCCGACTTGGCGCAGCTCGTGCTCTTCTACTCGCTGACCAGGTAAGACACGGCTGGGTCACTGATGCTGGTTTGAATGTGTTGTGTCTGGTTGGACTCCATACGACAGTGAGCTTCTCTAAGATTTGTTTGCAGTAAGTTAAATGTGGCAACGACACTGCTATGATTACCTGCATGTGTCTTTTCATGCTGACCATGTATCTCCATCCTAAGTTATATATATTTGAAACGTAGGGTTCAAATGATAGTTGGCTAATCGATTAGTCGTTTGCAAGAAAATTAATCATTAACAATTTTTATATTGGAAGTTTGTTTCATCTTCCATTCATCTCTGACCCAACATTTTTCATCTAGAATTTGGTTATAATCAAAAATGTTATACAAGAATTACAGAAATCCTGTTTCCAGCCTCTGAAATATGTATTTTCTGTAATTACATTTTAGCATATTAGAGGGTCCTATTATGTTAATTTCCAGGTTCATATTTGTATTTTCTTCCTCTACTGCACACATTTCAAACTCAAGGCCCGGAGGATAATTTCTAATTCCTATTAGATCTGGCCCGCCGGTATATTGCACGCACACCTTCACTCCATCCTGAGGGTCTCCTCCGCTCAGAGCCTGAGCCCAAACATTGATGACCTTGCACCCAAGATGAGATGCCAAGTATCTGAGCTAGCATCACAGAGCAGCACACTGAGTTCAAAGGATGCTTCCTTCTGCACTTTCTCTCACGACAAAAGGGCACGTTTGGTTTCTCTGTGAGGGAAATAGTTTTGTTGAAGCTGCTGTTGGCCTGTGGAGAAATGTGATCATAAGAAATGAAGATGCAGATAGAGCCATAAGAAATGAATGCAACTGATTATTTAATGTTTAATGTTGTTTTTATAGGCAATAATTTAAGCTTTGTTAGTTCCAGGTTTAATATGTGCAATAAGTTCATTTCAATAAGTTCTGCAATAAACATTGAACCAGTCCGGCCCTCCACTAGCACCCATTTTTTTATTTTGGCCCACTGTGTATTTGAGCTTGACCCCCCTGCTCTACTGCAACATGTCTCCAGACTTTAATGTTCAAAAAGCTCTTTTCTCATACTGCCTGTGCTGCAGCACCTCTTTTCACCCTCTGTCTGAAACCAGAGCCCAGTCTGCTCTGATTGATTAGCTGGCCGGCTCTGTTGTGATTGGTCCACCGCTTAGAGATGTCCCGCCCCTTAGCCTATCACATACAATGTGTTGGAGCGCTAGCCAATAGAATAATAATAGAATACATTACATTTATATAGCGCTTTTCCTGGTTCTCAAAGGGCTATACAAGCAAGTCAAGAAGAAAAATAACAACACAAGTAAAAAGTGCTAAGCTAGGTGGAATAAGGGCGAGGGGTTAGCGGATTAGGAGTTCCTGGCAAGAGTGAAAAGGTGAGTTTTGAGGGATTGTTTGAATGATAGAATAGAAGTGTTATATAATGATGTCACTAAGTTCAGGGAGTCCATGGAGGTGTAATTCATTAATCGAGGATAATAATAATAATCATCATAAGCTGAAGCCCGATTAAGACGACCAGACAATGCTTCTACATTTGGACTCAGTCTGTTTAACACAGTTATTATTATGTACGTTACCCTCTCTTCCTGTGTGTCAGGGATGTGTTGGCGGTCTGTCTCTCCATCCCTCTCTGGATCTACGGTGTGACAGAGAAGACCAGAGATCTCTCTCAACTTGAACCTGGTGAGTTCTTCCTGTCCGTCATTTCTGCCTCGTATCCTCTGACAGAAGTTGCGTCAGAAATGCAGAACCAGAGGCGTTTCCTTTTAAAGAAGTGTCTTTTCTCTGACACCTTTTCTAATGCAGAAACTTGGCTCTGCTCCCCAACGGACCAACAGACTGATGAGATGACCCAGAGAGAGCCGAGCAAGGTGATGTGCTCCATACAGGTGTGTGTGTGTGCGTGTGTGTGTGTGTGTGTGTGTGCGTGTGTGTGTGTGTGTGTACATTTATTTCTATAGCACATTACAGACCCAGCAGCAATTAAACAAGCTTTAAATTATCCATCAAGATAGATAGATATTTTCAAAAATAACAACATACAATGTTTTCTGCAAGAGGTGTATAACATTAATTGTTTAAGGTCTTTTAATGACTTTGGGGAAAGCAGTGGTAAATAGAAAAACGTTACACCTTGATGAAGTGTGTATCATAGTTCTATATTTGGTTCTTTTTCTTATCACTTATCTTACCACTTACCTTGTATGTGCAAACCTACTTGGGAACACACTTGTTTATGTTCCTTGTTCTTATTCTGATAATGCATTACCCACAATGCTATCTATTCAAGAAGGTGAGAAAGACAAGACGACCAATAACATTTATTTATTAGGATAAACCCCTTGAGATGCACCACCTCATTTTGAAAGGGGTACCATTTGAATACTTAACAACTCCATCCCTTAATTCTACACAGAATATTTTAAACTGTCTTATATTTGACTTAGTTTGATATCTTTTCTACTTGACTAAATTCCTACACAAATGGATTTTTAATTAACAGAAAATTGTCCCTTCAATAGTGTTTTTATTTGTCAGACAGTTTATAGATTTGATATCTTCACGGTCATTTGTATATTTTTATTACTGGTTATTTCTATTTCTATTTTGAGATGTTTATATTTTATTTCTACTCTTTTAATGTGTAATTATGTACATCTTATTTTATGTTATATGAAAGGAGAGTACACAGATATTCACTAACTGTGCAGTCACCTAGAGACTAAAGCTTTGTCTCTAGTGAACTCAGCGCCACATTTAGCATCCAAAGAGACGGATATTATACTCAAAGTTGTAAGAGTGAACGTTACAACGAGTTTGATCTTATTTAAAGCCTGTATTGTGGTAGAAAGTGTGTCAACGCATCCTATTTCTTCACTTCCTCTATAGCTGACTTCCACCAACGGGGCCTTGTGTATCATCAACCCTCTGTACCTGCGGGAACATGGAGATGATTGGCTGACCAACAGGACGACTTCAGCTCAGAGCGCCACTCAATCGCCCACCAATTACAGAACAGAGCGCCGCCTCAGCTCCACCAGAGCATGGGCAGGAGCCGGGTTACTGAGTAAAAGAGCCATCTCCATGGAGCAGAACTCTGCTGCCATCACAGAGACCTCTGGTGAGGACTTGCTATACATGTATCAGAGATGGAAAAAGTACACACATCCTTTACTCAAGTAGAAGCACAGATACTCATGTTTAAAAATACTCTGGTAAAAGTAGAAGTACTGACTAAACGTCTTTTCTCAAGTAAAAGTAAAGGCTTTGAAATGTACTGTATCAACATGTAAGAAGTAGAAAGTACAGGTATTTGAGTTCAACATGTAAGAAGTAGAAAGTACAGGTATTTGAGTTCAACATGTAAGAAGTAGAAAGTACAGGTATTTGGGTTCAACAGGTAAGAAGTAGAAAGTACAGGTATTTGGGTTCAACATGTAAGAAGTAGAAAGTACAGGTATTTGTGTTCAACAGGTAAGAAGTAGAAAGTACAGGTATTTGGGTTCAACAGGTAAGAAGTAGAAAGTACAGGTATTTGGGTTCAACATGGAAGAAGTAGAAAGTACAGGTATTTGGGTTCAACATGGAAGAAGTAGAAAGTACAGGTATTTGTGTTCAACATGGAAGAAGTAGAAAGTACAGGTATTTGTGTTCAACATGTGAGAAGTAGAAAGTACAGGTATTTGTGTTCAACATGTGAGAAGTAGAAAGTATAGGTATTTGGGTTCAACAGGTAAGAAGTAGAAAGTACAGGTATTTGGGTTCAACATGGAAGAAGTAGAAAGTACAGGTATTTGGGTTCAACATGGAAGAAGTAGAAAGTACAGGTATTTGGGTTCAACATGTAAGAAGTAGAAAGTACAGGTATTTAGGTTCAACATGTGAGAAGTAGAAAGTACAGGTATTTGAGTTCAACAGGTAAGAAGTAGAAAGTACAGGTATTTGTGTTCAACAGGTAAGAAGTAGAAAGTACAGATATTTGTGTTCAACATGTAAGAAGTAGAAAGTACAGGTATTTGTGTTCAACAGGTAAGAAGTAGAAAGTACAGGTATTTGGGTTCAACAGGTAAGAAGTAGAAAGTACAGGTATTTGGGTTCAACATGGAAGAAGTAGAAAGTACAGGTATTTGGGTTCAACATGGAAGAAGTAGAAAGTACAGGTATTTGTGTTCAACATGGAAGAAGTAGAAAGTACAGGTATTTGTGTTCAACATGTGAGAAGTAGAAAGTACAGGTATTTGTGTTCAACATGTGAGAAGTAGAAAGTATAGGTATTTGGGTTCAACAGGTAAGAAGTAGAAAGTACAGGTATTTGGGTTCAACATGGAAGAAGTAGAAAGTACAGGTATTTGGGTTCAACATGGAAGAAGTAGAAAGTACAGGTATTTGGGTTCAACATGTAAGAAGTAGAAAGTACAGGTATTTAGGTTCAACATGTGAGAAGTAGAAAGTACAGGTATTTGAGTTCAACAGGTAAGAAGTAGAAAGTACAGGTATTTGTGTTCAACAGGTAAGAAGTAGAAAGTACAGATATTTGTGTTCAACATGTAATAAGTAGAAAGTACAGGTATTTGTGTTCAACATGTAAGAAGTAAAAAGTCGTAGTAGTAAGCAGTGGTGTAAAGTACTGATACCAGAAAAATGTACTTAAGTATAGTAACAAAGTATTTGTACTCCACTACAAAAAACCTTTTGTTATTTGCCGGTGGTTATGTTTGAACATGAAGTTTTCATTTACCAGGTTTTGAGATATCTGATTCTTTCCACTGTCATGTCTCTGTGTTAATTACAGTGTATATAGCTACAGCCAGGAGTCAGCTAGCTTAGCTTAGCATAACACTGGAAGCAAGAACAACCTCTTGCATGGCTCAAAAAAATATATATTTATATATATATACATTTTTGTGTGAGTTTAAAAATAAACAAACAAGATATTAGCCAGTAAAATGTCCAGTTTCCGGTAGACAGATACCTTGTTACCTTGTTACTTTCCCCCATTGACTTACATTGGGAAAAATCCGTCTGTAAATCAATGTATCATTTTTTGGTAAGGTAAATCAAATACCCGAAAACATTGCAGTGGGATTACAGTTTCTCGATTGCTAACACATTTTCTTTTTAATTGCTCAGTTTCTCAGAACACTAAACACAATTCACAAAACCCCAAAGTGCAAAACTCCTCATTCCTCCTGCTAAGTGAAGAACTGCACTCAAAACTACAAAAGCACTTACCGAATGCAAACTTTAGCACCAAATATAACACACTTCATTCTTAATACTACATGGTTTGACCACCCAACTACACACTGCTGAGCATACTCTAAAGCACTTCCATCTGTTATGGGCTGTGCTCTGTACAGAGAGGGTTCTGCAGAGAAAGATTGCTTGAGTTTACAGAAATACAGTAAATGAAGAAATACAAATGAGTTGTTGAAAATAAATCACATTTTATTCAAAACTAACTTTGTGCAGCATCTCAGCAAATAGCTACTATGCTTCAGATCTCTCTAAGTGTGATGCATTGTTTGCCAACACCCAGTTTGTAGCTGCTGCTTCCTGCCTCATTGAACGCCCTTAGCCTTCCACCTCTTTGTTTCTCAGTCCTTCAGATAAACAACAAAGACATAGTGGTTGGTCAGTGTGTGTGTTGCATAACAGTAAGTTTACCACAGTACATTGTGCAGGATGTGTGTAGTTATAGTATGCAACATGCCAACAATTCAATTACAGTAATGAAGTAAATACGTTTCACCCAACAGATATAAGCTCTGAGATATCATGAGTTATGCAGAGCTACTGGTAACTAACCTGTTTTCAAGTCTAAGTGTCCGGATTACAGAGGCAACAGTACATCGGCTTAGATTAGGCTGAACCCTCTGCCCAGCCTCTCTCATCGTCACACCATGGTTGATAACATTTCATTTCATTAGAGAGTACTCTTCTTCCTCCTCCTCCTCCTCCTCTCCTCTTGTTGGCTTACATTGTTGCTGTAAGAAAGTACTCACCTGTGGTCTTTTCATGGTGCTAACATCCTGATTGATGAGCTACCAGGTGTTTGCTCAGGTGGAACGTGTTTCTTGATCATTGGTCCACGTGTGAGGCATTTTGAATATCAGTGTTTTCAACCTGCTCACACGTGACTTCACGTCAGATTCCTGTGTCTCACGTGGAGAGACGTGTGCAGTGGTTTGCACAAAGTGCCATGTTGATTTGCAAATTGTGTGAAAAGCTGAAAACGTGTTTAGAGGTTTGCTCTTTGAGTGTCAGTTAAAATAATTGTGCGTTATGTAGAATTTTAGTCTGTTAGCAATCGAGAAAAACTGTAATTGCCAACACGGTGTTTATTATCCACATTCTTCGTCTCCAGGTCTGACCAGAGCCTTGTCAGCTGATTCTGCTCATTGCCCCATGTCAACATCAGAAACTCCAGCAGGCGTTGTTCTCCGGAGGCCGAGCAGAGACGCTGCCTCCTCCCCTGCTCCATACAGGTATTTACTGCGTGTGTGTGTGTGTGTGTTCAGTAAATATGTGATCCATTCAGGATGTATCAAGGTGTTTCTTTCCCAGTCTTCCACCAGATCTGCGAGCAGTGATGAAGTAAGAAGAAAGGGAATCTGTGTGTGTGTGTGTGTGTGTGTGTGTGTGTGTGTGTGTGTGTGTGTGTGTGTGTGTGTGTGTGTGTGTGTGTGTGTATTTACTATCCCTGCAAGAATGGAAGTAGTCATCACATACAGAGCATCAACTAGTTCCTGAGCAGTGTCCTTCACATGCTGATATCCAAGAGAGGGAGTTACACAGTCACAAGATGGAGGAATAGAAAGCAGTATTCAATGTTACTTCAGATTAGCTCCACGTCAGAAATGAGCATGCTTGATGTCTCTCTCCATAGAGGCTGAATCATCATGTTAATCACATAGCTATCACATGCCTCAAACAGTCCTGATGCTCTTCTAGGTAATCTAACATCCTGTCATGTACACAGCTACAGTTGGGATACCTTTGTTATCATGAGGACTCTCATATTGGAAGAGGACATTCAGTATTTCCCCAACAGTTATAATAACACCTCTGCCTCCACCCCCTGTTTACAGAGTGAGTTCTGGCAGCCTCACCCCCTCCACCCCTGGGGGTTCGAACCGAGTAAGTTCTGGGAGCCTCACCCCCTCCACCCCTGGGGGTTCGAACCGAGCGTCTCTGGAGCTGCCCCCCCACGGCAGCCCGGTGCCTCTGTCCCCCCACAGGGTGTCCTGGGTCGAGGATGGAGTCTGGCTGCCTCCTCCCAGACCTTCCTCTCGGCTCCATCCTCCATCTCTGGAGCTCGACTCGCTCTCAATCAGCAGCATCGAGGAGGAGCAGGAGTACCAGATCCCCAGCCCTGCTCCACACCACCAGTCTGCTCACCGATTGGCCGACAAGGTCATCCACCGTCTGTCGGCCGTGGGTCAGGCCCTCGGCGGATTGGTCAGCCAGAAGAAGAGACTGACCAATCGCGTGCAGGAGCTGAGCGAGAGGAAAGGCTCGGCGTTCGCAGAGGCCGTGAAAGGATTTGTGGAAATGACGCTGAAGAAAGCTGGTGATCACGGCGGGGTCACGGGGTCAGAGTTCCTACAGGAAGTGAGGTCATCACTCAGCTCACTGAGGGAAACGCTGCTGGACTATCCAGACATCCTGGCACTGTTGGACAGCATCACCGACCTAAATGACTCAGAGATCGGTGAGTGAAAAGTCAGAATGTTATAGTAGCTTGTTTTTTAGCTTTGGCAGAAAATATGCAGTTTTTTTGCAAATCAGTAGATATGTAAATAATTGGTGCGTCTTTGAATTTGTCCTCAAACTAGAAGAAAGGTGCAACTCTTATGCAAGACTCTCTTTTTGCCACTGCCTTTTATTAAATAAAGTCGCTATTCATATCTTACACTGTATTTTATACTTGTCTTATTCTATTTTAGCCTTTCAATCTGTATATTATTGGCTTTTAATGAGGATATTTTTATGTATTTGAATGTGATTGTTTAATCTTTCACTTTTACACCATTTCTTAACACTTTAAATGTAACTTATTATGCAAAATCCACTTCTCCATGTCTCTTCTCCATCAACACGTGTCCCCTCTTCTTCATGTCTCTTCCACATCAACATGTGTCCCCTCTTCTTCATGTCTCTTCTACATCAACATGTGTCCCCTCTTCTTCATGTCTCTTCTACATCAACATGTGTCCCCTCTTCTTCATGTCTCTTCTACATCAACATGTGTCCCCTCTTCTTCATGTCTCTTCTACATCAACACGTGTCCCCTCTTCTTCATGTCTCTTCTACATCAACATGTGTCCTCTCTTCTTCATGTCTCTTCTACATCAACATGTGTCCCCTCTTCTTCATGTCTCTTCTACATCAACATGTGTCCCCTCTTCTTCATGTCTCTTCTACATCAACATGTGTCCCTCTTCTTCATGTCTCTTCTACATCAACATGTGTCCCCTCTTCTTCATGTCTCTTCTACATCAACATGTGTCCCCTCTTCTTCATGTCTCTTCTACATCAACATGTGTCCCCTCTTCTTCATGTCTCTTCTACATCAACATGTGTCCCCTCTTCTTCATGTCTCTTCTACATCAACACGTGTCCCCTCTTCTTCATGTCTCTTCTACATCAACATGTGTCCTCTCTTCTTCATGTCTCTTCTACATCACATGTGTCCCCTCTTCTTCATGTCTCTTCTACATCAACATGTGTCCCCTCTTCTTCATGTCTCTTCTACATCAACATGTGTCCCCTCTTCTTCATGTCTCTTCTACATCAACATGTGTCCTCTCTTCTTCATGTCTCTTCCACATCAACATGTGTCCCCTCTTCTTCATGTCTCTTCTACATCAACATGTGTCCCCTCTTCTCCATGTCTCTTCTACATCAACATGTGTCCCCTCTTCTTCATGTCTCTTCTACATCAACATGTGTCCTCTCTTCTTCATGTCTCTTCTACATCAACATGTGTCCCCTCTTCTTCATGTCTCTTCTACATCAACATGTGTCCTCTCTTCTTCATGTCTCGTCTACATCAACATGTGTCCCCTCTTCTTCATGTCTCTTCTACATCAACATGTGTCCCCTCTTCTTCATGTCTCTTCTACATCAACATGTGTCCCCTCTTCTTCATGTCTCTTCTACATCAACATGTGTCCTCTCTTCTTCATGTCTCTTCTACATCAACATGTGTCCCCTCTTCTTCATGTCTCTTCTACATCAACATGTGTCCTCTCTTCTTCATGTCTCTTCTACATCAACATGTGTCCCCTCTTCTTCATGTCTCTTCTACATCAACATGTGTCCCCTCTTCTTCATGTCTCTTCTACATCAACATGTGTCCCCTCTGTGGAAAGAGACTCTGAAAGTTTCAGGAACAAAGATTTTCTCTCTTTTTGATCCATTTCTATAAAAACCTGTCTGAAAATGAGCTGATCAGATTTGGGCCACTTTATGATGTCATAACGATGTGTTGTCTTGTGTAACCATTAGCCAATCAGAAACCAAACCACCATTGAGATCTTTGTCACCAAATGTCTCTCAGAGGGGCGTGGGGGAGGGGCTCCTTATTTTCATCTAAAGTAACAGACAGAGAATCAGCACTTTAGATACAGGGCTGAAACAGAGGGGATTATGGGTAATGCTGCAATGATCTGTTTGGTGTTTCAGCCAATCAGAGAGCGGTTCTGTATATATCTGAGACCTGTAATATATTGATGAAAAACAGTATAATAGGGGACCTTTAAATGTTTTTTGTAATGCATTTTAAGTTCCCTTTTTGTACGAATATGCTCTACTAACCTACTTTCCCCCTCTCCAGACTCCTTGGTGGAGCTTTCCCTCCACAAAGTGGCTCTGAAGCCGGTCTCCGCTCACCTCTACTCCTGCATTCACACGTCCCGGACCAACGACGGCAGCTTCGACCGTCTGCAGAGCAACATGTGCATTCTGGAGAAGAACGGGGTGGAGGAGCTGGGCGGGTCTGCGGGCGTTGGGGTTCCCGACTCTCTCACCCTGGAGAAGATCCAGCAGAAGTGGACCAGTATGCACGAGGCGTACTCTCCCAACAAGAAGGTCCACATCCTGCTGAAAGTCTGCAAGAGCATCTATCACAGCATGAGTGCTAATGCTAGCTCAGGTAGACAGGAGTGTGTTTTATAATCATTGCTGTCATACTTTCTTACTTCTATTTGCAGAGGTGGGAAGTAGTGCAGTACAAATACTTTGTTACTGTACTTATGTACATTTTTCTGGTATCAGTACTACTCCACTACTTATTTTTCTGACGACTTTTTACTTTGACTTCTTACATGTTGAACACAAATACCTGTACTTTCTACTTCTTACATTTAGAACACAAATACCTGTACTTTCTACTTCTTACATTTAGAACACAAATACCTGTACTTTCTACTTCTTACATGTTGAACACAAATACCTGTACTTTCTACTTCTTACACTTTGAACTCAAATACCTGTACTTTCTACTTCTTACATGTTGAATTCAAATACCTGTACTTTCTACTTCTTACATGTTGAACTCAAATACCTGTACTTTCTACTTCTTACATGTTGAACTCAAATACCTGTACTTTCTACTTCTTACATGTTGAACACAAATACCTGTACTTTCTACTTCTTACACTTTGAACACAAATACCTGTACTTTCATTTCCCAAGCAGCTGGTTCCTTTAGTCTGAATGTGTGTTTGGTGGCGTGATCATTATTCTTTAGAGTCATTGCGTGCCTATGGATTTGAACACGATCCGTGTATCCATAATTTCCTGGTCT